>JAUZND010004808.1:0-11508 GCA_034780555.1 Coelogynopora nodosa
ATCATTACATTTATACCAGTCAGTGTTGTATTTGGTATATGCAACATAATGTCCACTTGAAATGGATGAACCAATATGACAAATAACACCAAAAGAGAAAAATTTTCATTATTTAAACAAATATTGGGGGCAAATGTTCAAGGAAACATTTATTCTTCAATTAATATCTTTTATCAAATGATTTCGTTGTCAACCAATTTATATCGATTTTCTGAATTCTTCCCTTCCAGATCAACTGGTTTTCATATCTGTAAGATTTTAGCAAACTTCTTTAAATCATGTAAGTAATCTCTTTATTCCATTTCCTATCATACATGGTGTGGCATTCAAACAATATACTCACATATTATTTCCAATATCAAATCTAATAGAAAATGGCATTATACTTATCGCTTGAAACTGACGTCTTCGCTTTCCTTTTAATACTAAAATCAGATATTTATATTAAATAGATTTACTCTTTCTAAGTTATCCAATAACAACAGCAGCCAACACTATAAACAATTTACTTATTTCATCAAATAACAAGTAAGAATTTAAAAAAAGCCTGGTAAACATAATATCGTTCCATTCAATTGTTTTAAACCAGAAATAGACTAAATAAGAATGCTGAATACATCTTTTAATTGGAACATAATTGAAAAGAATCAAAATAACATGTTCAGTATTAATCAAAACATTTGTATAGTTAGTTATAATGATTTGCAGTAATGAATTACCTTGACCTAAATATTACGTCGGTAGACAAATAAATATAAATCGATTAACACTTTCAATACCACCGATAATAATCTTTCATCAGAGTGGACTTCCGGCGGAGGAAGCTAGACAGACAGACAGACAACGCACTCACCTGAGGAAGAGGAAGATAGCCTTCCTGTAGTTGACTCCGTTGATGTTCTCATGGTAGTCGATGTAGGGTTTCAAGACATCGATGAGGCCCGGCTCCAGCTTGTCCATCTCGTCGAAGATGAAGAGCGACTGAGGACAGCTGGTCACCGCGACCTTTATCGCCTCTCGGATTTGTTCCTGAGGAAAGTGTTGTCGTTGATATAGTCAGGTTGGACAGGGTACTCCTTAGTAACAGCATCTTATTTTATACATAGCAACATCAAACTAGTTTATCCCTAGCAACAGCACCTTACTTTATCTCTAGCAAAGGGTATCCTATTTAAACTCTAGCAACAGTACTATATTTAAACCCTAGCAACAGTACTCTATTTAAACCCTAGCAACATTACTCTATTTAAACCCTAGCAACAGCCCCTTTCTTTTTCTCTAGCAACAGCACCCCATTTTAAACCCTAGCAACAGTACCCTATTTAAACCCCAGCAACATCAGCCTAGTTTATCCCTAGAAACATCACCCTATTTAAACCCTAGCAACAGTACTATATTTAAACCCTAGCAACAGTACTCTATTTAAACCCTAGCAACAGCACCTTTATTTATCACTAGCAACAGCACCCCAGTTTAAACCCTAGCAACAGTACCCTATTTAAACCCCAGCAACATCAGCCTAGTTTATCCCTAGCAACATCACCCTATTTAAACCCTAGCAACAGTAGTTTATTTTATCTCTAGCAACAGCACCCCATTTTAAACCCTAGCAACAGTACTCTATTTAATAGCAACATCAGCCTAGTTTATCCCTAGCAACATCACCCTAGTTTAACCCTAGCAACATCACCCTAGTTTAACCCTAGCAACAGCACCTTAGTTTATCTCTAGCAAGAGCGCCCTATTTAAACCTTAGCAACAGCACCATAGTTCAACCTTAGCAATGGCATCATAGTTTAACCTTAGCAACAAAACCCTAGTTTAACCCTACCAATATAACCCAAGTTTAACCTTAACAGCACTCTAATTTAACCCTAGCAACAGCATCATGGTTAACCCTAGCAACAACATAATAGTTTAACCCTAGCAATAGCACCATAGTTTATCTCTAACAACAGCACTTTAGTTTAACCTATCATAATTTAAATATTAGCAATTAATTTATCAAAATTTAGTGTAGTTTTTTTTATAGCAATTATTTCCAATCAGACAATTAGTTAGCTGACCACAAGCGGCAAAGGAGATCGGAAAAGTTTCGGGAGGGTGGTGTGATGCAGGAGGGGTTCCATACTACTGGAGAAAAAATAGGTGAGAGAAAATGAAAGAAAAAAGGGGGAATGTCAAAGTTCATTTCCCTATAAATCAGAGGAGCTTTTCAGTTATTGCACCCAATTCTTTTTTAGAAATTCCTACTTCGTCGGTGACTAATAAATGTTACTAATAATTTTCATACTAACGCAAAACTGAAGAATGTGAGTGCAAAATAAAAGTTGTGCAACTGTTTCAGAAAAGTTATAAATGAAACACTTTAGTTGCTTGACAGTCGTATTTAATTGTTGTATTTCAATTTTTTTTGTGATGGCATTCTTAAGTGGTGGGTACTAGGGGGCATATCTACTAAAATACATATCCACCAAAACCACACAC
Source organism: Coelogynopora nodosa (assembly GCA_034780555.1). Classification (NCBI taxonomy): domain Eukaryota; kingdom Metazoa; phylum Platyhelminthes; order Proseriata; family Coelogynoporidae; genus Coelogynopora; species Coelogynopora nodosa. Next base: position 2,488 of record JAUZND010004808.1, read on the forward strand.
CTGATAGTGCTGCACTTTACTCCGATGAGGGAAATGGTGCGTCGATATGAAGAGGTGGACATACTGGCTGCTCATCCCCTTCCGGAACAAGCGCTCGGCTATCAGCTTGCTGACAAAGTTCTTCCCGGTCCCTGTCCAGCCGTGAAACGAGAGGACCAGTGCCTTCACTGGATTCTGGGTGTTCACGTGGGCCTGATGGAGGGGGAAGAACATTTGATTGGCAGAGAAGTGAGAGAAGTAACCAGCGGAGTTTATACATTATTTCACATTGTACGAAACGACAGTGTCACAAAGTAAAACCAATTATTATAAAATAATCAATACTTCAATAATAATACAATGAATATCGAATTGGTTATGACAAAGGTAACATTTAAAAAAACACGATAAGCCGAAAATTAATATTCGAACCAGAAAATATTAATGCGCATAGAAATAAAACGTGGTGAGCATGTTTAAAATCGTGAGGAAGACGTATCGTGCAAATAGACATTTTGCTTTTAGAATTAGAAATGTCAATTTAACAGAACGGCGTAAATTGAGTTAATTGAAAGGACGGATTTAGGATTGAAAGGAGAGACGACAACAATTAAAATAGGTAAGGAATGATAGTTAGAGAAATTTAAAACTAAAGAAAGAGAGGTTGTTACATTAGATTAGTGAAAAACGTATGTTAACTATATAAATATGATGCTCACAAGTCATAGTATAAAGAACAGAAGACAAAAGGTTGTGTAAGATACGATTCCAGACAGCAATGATCGCTTTGTTAAAAAGTATATGTAATGTATTACTTTTACATAACTGTTTTTATAATGCGAACTTTTCGATTTTTCAATAAGACGACCAAGAATTGACACAAACGCTTCCTTGCTTCAGGTAAAAAGAAAATCCCAAACACCGATTAATTATTTATTGAATTTAGTGATACATGCATAATTTTTTTTAAGTATGTCTTTGATCACATGCACTATTTGAACGGGTCGCTATTTTTCTCGGTAAATCAAAGGTAAATAAATTTAAAATTAAAAGTCTTGCAAAGAGATCAAGTTAGAAAGAAAATATGAAAGTAGTATATGGGTTAATTGCATGAAGATTTTACGGATAGGATATTTTGTGCTATTATCTGAGATCTCTTCTCAATTGTAAATATATATACAAATAAATAAAACTGTACTCAAAAGGTGGCCATATAGACCAGGTATATAACATTTTATAAAATTAGATTTCTACATTAAAGCATAAATTATTTATAGAGGATTTAAAGTAAGACATGTCCTATTCGCAAAATGTACAATTTTAATGCAAGTCACTAAATAGAAAACAGTCAGATATGTGTGACATGCATTATTGTAAAGTTGTTAAATGTCAAATAGTCTATAGAAGTGAAAAGTTTCCGTGTAATCGCGAGTGAGAATCAACTCTGCCCAAAAAGTTGTTTTTTGATGGGGAGGCTGAGAATTCCTCCAACTTTTGTTTTCTCTTTTCCTCCCCCTCTTTTTTTTGTCGTTTTCCTAACCCTTGCCCCATTTGGGCAGGTTTTGTTAGATTTAAGTTTTGAATAACGTACAAAAAGGCTACTACATATTATATTGCCGATAAAAATGTGGAAATTTTCTTATGTACGAAAAACATACACGGATACAATATTTGTATTCGATGGTATTATAGATAAGTAGAAACATAGAGCTTCCTTTATTGTACTATATAGCTAAGCTTTAATTAAACATTCCATTTTTCGTGCAACTATTATGTTGAAGAGTATAACGATATAATGGTTGTAAGTAAGATATAATTACACAAATAAATGTTAAAGTTTTCTGGCGTGTTTATGAATGAAATGAATGCCTAACTATTTTCGAATTCGTAATTGACCATTGAAAATGAGTCAAACAAATATTTATCTCCTCATTAGTGAAGGAGAAGTCGTTGCGAAAAAATCAATAACATTTAAACAAGATTTTTAATGAAATATATATATTACTTTTAATATACATATTTTCATATTATTTAAATAAGTTGTATTTCTACAAAATAAATTCATTTTAATTAATTGTAATCATAATAATAAAAAATGTATTTAAACATTCAAACAATTTTATTTATATTGAGAAAACATCACTTGTATAAAACAGTAGGCTATTGAATACATCAGAAATAGGCCTATGGGTGTAAGAAATAAATAAACGATATAATGTGCCTAAATTATACAGAAAATACAATCCACACCTTCATAAGTATTGATGAGTCATGACTCCTCCTTCATAAGTACTGTTTATATTTAGACTATAACAGTTTATAGAAAATTAAATAAACATACCGATAATATCTTCACAAGATCATCAGTTACTAAGTGTTGCCCATGCAGCTTTAAAAGGAGATCTTGCTTTAAACCTAAAACAAAAGTAAAGTTCTGTACAGATTAGATAAGCTTAACAATAACATTCAGAAAGTCCATTATGTTTACTTTTAAAATAAATTTAAATTATATATTCTGGTAATGACGTGTTTGATATTATATACTCAAATTTATCTAAAAATATAATATTTATTTCGACGCCTCTGCATTTTAATAACATGTATAAATAGATGTAATTAAACGATTTTTTTTTAAATAATTGTCCATTTTTAATAGATCTTTAAAATTAAAATCCGGGAAATAATCAAACAAACATAATATTTCACTTCTTCCAAGCAACCAATTGCGCTGGTTTATGGTTATTATATGTGTTACTAATAAAAAAAAATCTGCAATGAAATATGTTGTAAATATTTAATTTCATATAATCATTTCTCTACCACAAACATTATATCTGTAAAATATTATGGAATGGAGGTAAGAATGTAATTTATATTATTTACCAATTAATTCCTAAAAAATCACAAGTTATGGCAATTGCATGAATAATAGATGACAAAAATGTATGCATGATATATATGTAATAATATCATAATATGTTCTTTGTGATTCAGATAAAGAATCCAGAATTTTTCCAAACTACAAGTGTTTACTTTTATATTCACTTTACACTTTTCATCAATTTTCTTTATAAAAAACATTCATCATTATTCATCATAAAAGTATGAATGAAGTTTAACCCTTTCTTCATGGGTGACATGCCATAAAAATGTTTTTTGAAACAACACACCTGTTTAGTCACTGCTTTATAATGTGATAGACATATATCTAAAAATATCCACCTTTGAAATCAATGAAAATTGGCTTTAGCTTATTAATATAGTAATGACAGACTAACTACAACATTTATAAAATGACAGGCAACAAACATGGTTGTGGGAATTAAAAAATATTTTTCACAAAATATTGCATTAAATATAAAGTTCATTATATTTATATTACTTGGAAATTAGTTACAATTTATTGTATAATTATTTCATAATTCAATAAACACATTAGAAAATTAATTTGTATGTTATAATTTTGTTTAAATAGGTGAATGTAAATAATATTGCAACACAATTTTAGTTTAGATTTGATTGTGCTTTTTCATTTTTTTAATGTGTTGTCACAATTTCTATATATGTTTATAAGTTATTTATATAAGGGATTATACCCATTTTAAATATATACATTAATGCCTTATTTGAAAAAGGTATTATTATATAATTATTATATATATTATTATTATCATATTAGCAAACTGAAGAATGAGCAAAGAAGCAATGAGTAATTACTTAATTCTGGCATTGAATCCCAAAATGGCATCTCAGGATATGGTCATCCACTTCACAAAACTCATTCCACTCATAAAATGTTGTACCAATGTTGCCTGTCTAAGAAATCCAAACTTGTGTATAGTGAATGTTTTTTTAAATTTTAATAACTGATGAGTTAATGGTTGTAATCATTGATATTTAATCAATTATAGGCTCTACCATAACACAGACAAATTCATTGAATTCAGTAAGTATATATATATATTCAGGGCTTGAAATCCTCATGAAACAGTTTAACAGAAAATCAGGAGTAGCTCCACCCTATCTCATGACCTTACCAAAAATCCTCCAAATTAACAGAATTCCATTTTTTAAATGAAAATACAGAATTCTGCCAAATTGATTTTAACTGGATTATAAAAATAATAATCATCACAATAAAAACTAATTAATATAGTGGGATCACACACTATTGTCTATTTTGAAATATTGTCCATTTGAAAAAAAGTTTCTATATACTGCTTATTATGAATAACATTAAATAGTTATCATTGCCTGAGAAAAAATATTAAAAACTTATAAAATGGTAACTATTGGATGATAAAATTATTAATTTCTGTGGTATGTTGGGTAGGATTAAACTAAGATTTGTCCTGTATATATTTTGGTATATTTAGCAAATAGTTTTTATTAAAGTTAGTTTTGGTTTTGATGCTAGTATTTATTTATTAGTAGAATCAATTTTTTAATGATGGTATTAATTCTTTTTAACTATTATATAATTTCTCTCCTGTTATCTCTCATTTCTTCAGATATAAATTCTATAATACCAATTTATATATAGATATCATTACTGGGACAGTGTTGCCACAGCCCATTACAAAATATAAAATTGCAGGCCAATTTGAAAATCACAGGGTTAAAATTAATTTAATCCTATTTTAATATACTACCTTTTATACTACCAAAAATGTTGAATAAATTAAAAATGTTACTACAATATTAGAAAACCACAAGATTTGATGTTAATTTATTAGAAATTACAAATTGGTACGAAACTTTACTATATTATAGTGAACTGGGGACGGGGTAGAGTGGGTATATAGGTAGATATATCATAATATCTACCTAATGACAGCTCAGCCAGCCAGGGTCGCTTTAAAATTTCCTGTGACTTATGCCATGGTCTGGCTTAGCAATGACAGCTCAGCCTGCCAGGGCTCAATAAATGAATCCATCCCATAAATTGCCAACATTATTTAATATATATATATAAACAGGGATGGATCTAGCATCCTTTCAGGCTGACAGTATTTCAAGACAATCTCCTGTACCTCATGGCTATGTGAGCAGCATAGCCAATAAATATGAGCTGGCAAAATATTATTTTTTGTTTTTGTAACTTATAATATACATGACTCAGGAATTAGTTGTCCATTAGATATTCCATAAAGTGGCTTGCAAATAATTTATTTTTTATTTCTTATGAAATTAAATTGCTCCTAATATGGTCAGTGATTATTATGGAATTGATCTACTTTATTTTAAATTAACCTACTTGTAGTGAAAACCTTTTATAGTTATTATTTTGAGATACTCTAAAAATGGAAAATAAGATAATATTTTCCTGTATGCATGGCTATACTCACAGAATTTTGAAAAAACATTGTATTACTTTTATAACAACATTACTATCTATGACACGGTTAGGTATACACAACATGTTCAGTGAATATAGTTTAATAATGTACAAATAGTGACAGATTTTTTTTTTTAAATCTACTTAATCAGAGTTTAAAATATAAAGTATTTTCAAATGAAGGAGTTTTTATGTGTAAATATGTTTACTACTTCACTACACTAAGCAGGAGCATAGCCAGACCCAAAATTTTAGTATGCAATATGCAAAATCATGCATAATGCACATCAAAAAAGACACCACCCATGCACAAAAATTATTGAAATATTCAACAACAAAAATATTTACTAAGCAAATTTTAATAATTGTGGTACTTGTGTAGGCCGGGCTATGCCACTGCTAAGGTGAATGTTCATAGAATAATGTACTGTATGCAGAAGTGCAAATATCCTGCATACTTAAATTAAATAACATATTTGGTTGTTTATTGAAAGACTTAAGTTCTTTATTTTAAAAGTTTATAACAAATAACTAAATTGCCAAATTAAAATTATAAACATGTCTTGGATTTCTGCACATTCTGCAAAATAAAATAAAATTATTCCTTATAATATTTCTAACTTGAATGATATGTCTTCTAGTTCTGTAAGACTGTGGATGCCTACATGGATCCACCCCTAAAAACTATAAGTTAAAATATATGTTGATGCGGATATTAGTAATAATATTAATATAAATAATTATAATATATAATAATATTTATATTATAATACAATAACAAAATAATTTTAAAATTGCAAAAATTGTATTAATAAAAATAAAGAAGGGGGTTTTGGCAAGGAAAATTAGTTGTTAAAGTAAATTATTACAAAATAATGACATGTGCACATTGACATAAGTACCAATATAACATGCAAAAAGCAGATATATATGACACATGAATCATGATTATGTTATCAGATTGCTGTTATGAATAGTATGAAATATATAGTTACGCTATCACTACACAATTAACATTTTACAAAGAGGCCCTACTGACATTTAAACTGCATCGTCAAATTAATTGTTTTTAAATGAGGAACATGGCAGAATTATATACCTGTAAAATTATTTGGACGCCAAGTTGAACCATTAACACAACATTCTTTGAGTTGACAATTAATAAAAGGCAATGACGAAAAATAGACTGATGTCGCAATTGCAGTTACAAGCGCAATTGCTATTGTTACTGGTTCGCTTTTAACAGTAGTCATGTGAAGTAATAAATAGAAATATACAAATGTTAAAATTTTTGTAAAATTCATTTTTCCCACAGTTATTTTAGTAATTTTATTAATTATTTTGATAATATAAAACAGCGTTAAAAATTAAAAACAATTGCACTATGTAACACATAGTTTTCTAATTTTTTTATTAGTTTACATAATTTATATGCCGAAATTTACTACGTCAGAAAAGGTCACTGTATTTTCTGAACTAAATAATATAATATAAAATAATTCAACCTCAGACTTACTAAACACGGCACTGGGTTGAACAATGTAATATTATGTATAACTTTTGGGCGATAAAACTTTAGTGTGGATGGAAAATTAGCTAGTGATTTGTACACTACAAGCTCAGATTATAAGAATTACTGGGAGAGTCGAACAGTGTTGATTCTAACTTATAGGTCTAATCGGCGGCGACTTTGTAAAGACTTGTAACTCACATTGTAACGACTTTATATTATAAAATAATACAAAACATACAATTTATAGTCTAGTGATATTTATATAATATATATATATATATATATATATATCGGAAAATAGGAGATAACGCCTGCACCCCTGGAAATATAAATTTTGCTGATGTCTCTGGTAGAGAAAATGCGTAGAAAACGATTAGATATGTTAATAATTTGGAAAAATGTCCCACTTACTCCTGTTATGCAAATTAGTGCCGCCATCACCGAAAAATCATTTATTGGCTATATCTCCGTCAATAATGATGATAACTAATTAAATAAGGTGTCTACACCCATATTATGAGGGCACAGATTATAAAAATGTCATGCAATACCACGAAATGCTATTTTTATAATCACTATATAATAGCTGAGTATAACGTGAGTATGGAAATTCCATCAATCATTAACAAAGTCACACCACTCCCCTCGTATAAATTGTGTTCAACAGCTGCTCCGCAGAACCAATCTTCCCTCCGGAAGGCATTTTCTGTAAAAAAAATTAAAGATTAACACTAGACGAACTACGAAACCGTCAATTGACGGTTTCAAGTAATTTTATTTTGTAATATATTTTGAGTCATAGGTTCATAGGATTCTGCAGGTAGCAAAAAAACTGTGAGAGCTGAAGTTTTAATCTTATCGTAGAATAACAAAGAAAATGGATGGGAACAAATCGAATGACGCACTGCGTAAAAGGGTCTAGATATCTTTAGTAGATATATCGGAATTAAGCAGCGACAAGTAACCTAGCTGTGGCAGGACTGTGGGGATTCACCTCTGCAACAGGGATAAATCCAGTCATAAAATCCACAATAGACTATTTCACACAGATCCATGATGCTGAAGGAGTTGGAACAGTCTCCCTCCTTGCCAAATAGCTCTAAATCTACACATCCAGCGTGTGAACCCCCGCACCGCGCTTTGTATAAACGTTCTCATGAACCCATTGTAGAGAAGTCAAAACCCTATGATGAAGGACAAGGATGGATGAGAACGGTCGAAGGAATCTTGGAACCTCGATGGTTATACGATGCAGTACTACCAAACTCCTTTGACTGTCTCTAACTCTTAGACACCGATGACTCTAAAGATGATTATGCCAATGAAGAGGAAACATAATTCATTGATAGCGATGATGAGCGATGTGCATCTGATATAGGAGAATACTTGCAGCATACGTTATATTTCGTTTTGTTTTACTACTTGACAATGTACATTATTGTTTTACAATACTACTAATGTTTTTAAATTAAAAGTTTATGAATGTATCAAAAGCATTTTTAATAAATGTAATGTCTAAACCAATATTTTGTATACTTTTTTATTATTATTTAAAATACGATTGCTAACACACCATAACACAAATATTTTAATTTCCTGATAATAGAGCTAAATTGTTAATGATTGGTGAAATTAACATGCCAACATGTCAAATTCAATTAGTGACTATAAAAATAATATTTCATGGTATTGCATGGTATTTTCATAATCAGTGTTCCTCATAATAGGCCTATGCGTGTAGACACCTTATTTATTTAGTTATCATCATTATTAACATAGATATCCGGCCAATTTATTATTTTCTGGTAATGGCGGCACTATAATTTGCATAAAATGGATGCTTGGGATATTTTTCCAACTTGTTGCAAATCGTTTTCTACGCATTTTTCTCAACCTAGAGTCATCAATTAGATTTTTATTTCTTGAGGGTGCAGGTTACCCCTATCTTCCGACCCGACTATACATAACAGTACACCAACATGCATGCATAAAAGTTAATATCGAAGCACATAGAAATAAAATTAATTTGCATTCTGCTTTATAGATTTTATAAAATGGTTTTCCATCGATCTGATTAATATGTTGAAATTGCAGTCTAAAGGCCGGTTTATAGGCTTCCTCCGGATCCGGTGAAGTCGACATGTCCGCAAGCTTTTTTTGAAAACGGAGACTCATCCGGATGTTTTATAAT
>JAUZND010004809.1:0-11507 GCA_034780555.1 Coelogynopora nodosa
GGGCGCAGGGTTGAACCGGCTATTATAAGCGGGAATGCCCACCAGCCGCCCAGGAACAGGAAATGTCCTGTCTGCGGCACAAATCTTAGAGTCTGCGCTAACACTCTGATCTGTGGTAGCTGCGGCCTTGAGCATCGTCAGTGTTTTTCAGGGCTTAATAGGGGGGAGCGTTTGAGGTGGGCTCAGAACGGGCAATCTTGTGTTAGAGGCGCCCAGCCTAGTGGTGCTATTCCACCCATTGGACAACCGTTGACTGAGAGGAGCAGAACCCTCACTAGAAGGAAATCACTCCGTGTCATTCGGTGGAATGCTGACGGTATCCGAACCGGTATGCCTGAGCTTACTAAGCTTATTCGGTAAAAAAACGTTGACATTTGTCTTGTGCAGGAAATTCGATACTCAGCGAGGTTGACCTGGAGGTCAATACTTTGGCTGAGGGGAAACCAAAGCTAAAATGGAATTTGAACATGGCAAACTGGGCGTACTATCGCGATGCGTTTGATGGAAAGTGCGCTGAGTTTCAGGACCAGAATCAGGGATCGTCTTTGAAGGAGAGGGTTTAGTTTCCCTTGAAGGCAAACTAGGATGTAGCTAGGATCCACATCGGATGGTGCGAGCGAAAAGGCCTTGTAAAGAGCACTAAGGAGGTTCTTGAGACCATCAAGGAACGCAACCGTCTAGGCAGAGACATAATGAACAGATGGATTGAGTGGATTCAAGACTTCTTGCAGTAACCCAGATATGCATTCAGTGAGATCTTCTTTGATGCGGGAAGATGGCACGGTGGTCTTCAAGTGGATCCCTAATCACTGCTGTGTTCATGGTAATGAAACTGCGGACAGGGAGGCTTGGAAGGCTGCCATCGGCCTGCGAAACGATTATGGGTCGCAAGACCCTGCCCGAGTGTCTTTCAGAGTGGCCAGGTGTATTATTAGGAGGGTAGTCGTTGACCCCAGGCCTACTCATGAAGTCACGACCAGCGGGCTTACCACGGCGCAATGAGACGATAATAGCGCAGCTCCGGAGTGAGCATTTTACCGCGTGTTGGCAGCACACCGAGCCCGCATGGAGGCGGGGGTGCCGCCTACGTGTCTTCATTACGACGAGGAGAAGGAGGAGACTCTGGATGATTGGCTTCAGGAGTGTCCGGCTCACTTTGGCCTGCGGCTGCGAGTGTTCGGGATGGGGAAGCCTCATTTGGCCGTATTGGCAGAGGACCCCATGGCGGTGGCCTCGTATCTGCGTGGGCTTCAGCTCCTCTGACAGGGATACCATCTGAACACCAAAATACCATAATCATCATCAACATTACTATCAATATCATCATCATCATCACCATCATCATCCTTATCATCATTATCACCATCGTCATCATTATTACTATCAATATCATTATCATCATCATTATTATAATATTGTAATTATTATCATCTTCATTATCATGAACATCATCATCATCATCATTATCGTCATCATCATCATTATCATCATCATCATTATTATAATATTGTCATTATTATCATTTTCATTTTCATCATCATCATCATTCATCATCATTTATCATCATCATCATTATTATAATCTTCATTATCATCATCATTATCATCATTATCATCATTTTCATCATTATCACCATCAACATTATTATCATCTTCATTATCATCATCATCATTCGTCATCATCATCATTATTATCATCTTCATTATCATTATCATCATCATCATCATCAACATCATCATTCATATAATATTGTCATTATTACCATCTTCATTATCAACATCATCATCATCAACATTATTATTATCATATTCTTCATCATCATCATTATCATCATCATCATCAACATTATAAGCATCATCAGCATTATCTTCTTCTTCTTTATCAACGATATTGTTACCATATGTATTATATTCCTTATTAGTAAATGCAAACAGCTAATCCTGTCGTTCATAGATGTTTGTTTAGATACAGTTTAATGGTAGCACTGCATGTCTTTCACTCCTTCACCACTTATTTCTAACATTTCTTCACATTGTATGGTTTCCAGAATAAATAATGATCAATAGGTTATACTTTCTTCTTTCTTTTTCAGCAGTGTTCATCAAACCTGAATCTGGGTGCTGAATTGTGACTGATATTGCTGGTATAGTTTGCAATAGTGGATCTCATTTGATACATGTTGGACTTCCAGTTTTTGTTATTAGTTTCTGTGTTAGATATATATAACTTGGCATATTTAGCATCAATCAAGTTCGCTTACAATTTAGTTTGTCAAGGTCTTGCTTTCCTTTCTGCACCACACAACAAGAATATCTCAACAGATTTTTCTGAAGAATATTATCATGATGATAATGATTATAACATTATAATCACGTAATTAAACATAAGATATAGAATTGCAGATATGGTAAACATATGTCACGCATTTCTAATGATTAAAACTGCATACATAATTGATAAGATAGATTGATTGATTTAAATAAATAAAACATAAATGTCTATATATTCTTTATATGCTTTCAATATTTCATCAACATCTTCAATACAATATATTCTTTCTAATTATTGCTTTTGCTGACCTAATGAAATATTGTATTACTTTTAAAATCAAATAGATTACTATAAGAAGTAAAGTTCAAATTGAACTCTGGTAAGTTTTAAAGATTATGAAAAAATCTAATATTTTCAGATCTTAGCAATAAGATCAAGAATTATCCATATATTTCTAAAATTTGTATATTTCCAAGATCTAATAGTAATATGACGGATTTGCGAAAAAACATTTTTTTTTTTTTTTAGTAAATCTTGGTAAAATAATTTAGAGGAGTAAACCGAAGCTGGTCCTAAGTGCTAATTGCGTTTTATTGTAATAAGGAAAAAAACTATTGATACATAATTCGGTCCTATGTCCAGCTATATACATACTTTATATGCAGTTGCATACAAAAATAAAAATACTTTTACAATTAATTAACCTTATCCTTCTGACTTATTTTAATAACAAAATAATTAGCACTGCTAATAATAAGCACAATAATATACATACCATCCATATCAACGTCCATCATCATATCTTTGACCTCTTTTTCGGAGATATTGATGTTGACACTCTGTAACACCTTCGCTATCTCTGCAGAGGTGATACAACCATCCCCATCTTTATCGAATATTTTGAAGTTCTCTCGAAGTTCTGCAATTGATTATATAATTCAAATGAATATTGGGCAAAGATGAAGATAAAGATGAAGATAAAAATGAAGATGAAGATGCCGATAAAGATGAAGATGAAGATGAAGATGAAGGTGAAGGTGAAGATGAAGATGAAGTTGAAGTTGAAGATGAAGATGAAGATGAAGATGAAGATGAAGGTGAAGGTGAAGATGAAGCTGAAGATGAAGATGAAGATGAAGATGGTAATCCGCTTAAGAGTACAAAATAGATAAATAGTTAAAAATGGTAATTCAGTAAGTTATACAATAAATTCAATTTTTAACTTGATTATGTAAACATTCAGAGACCATAATAAACAACTAATAGCTTATAAACAAATGTTTATCTAAATAGGTTACCTGTTGATAATAAATATTGATATAATATACAAAGCCATTACAAATGCCTCTAACAATAACCAAACTTTAACTTATGAGGGTATATATTATAGATATGTCAAAAGTGTATACTATTTATTTGTAATCATAAAGTCCGGTACATGTACAAAATAATATTTTCCAAATGTGTATCAATATTTATTTATTAATACTTCACAATTTTTAACGTGATTGGAATTAGTTTTGGTTCATTACAATAAATTCCTTAATACTGATAATAATTTATACTTCATGAATAATAATAAATATTTGAATAATACATCACAGATAATTATTAATATTAAAAATATGTAAGTCGAAAATGAGCACTCTGTATGTAAACAGTAAAACTAAATTGATTATTAAAATATTGATTTTAATTGATGTAACAAGAAAATTTGCTTATATTATCGAAACTCAAAAAGTATTTAAAAAAGATTATTTCAAATTATATTTATTGTTTATATTGAGTATTGAGTCTTTCATAACATGTAATATATGTTTTAAAATACAAAACAGAATAATAAAAAATTTGTGCATTGAAAATGTTAACATAATTTGAAAGAATGAAAGAATAAAACTCAAATAAAAGTTAGGCAGAATAATAAATTATAAAGAACAGTCATTTAATTGGGGGATTTGGGGATATGAAACCTCCATTGTAGGCATTAAAATACTAATTTAACAAATAATAAAAACTACAATAAAAAAAATACCAATTTGTTTAATACTTTTTTAGTTATTAATTATGGTCTTTATATTTCATTAAAACAAATGTTAAGTAATGTCATACACTTTTTATATCTTATTAAAATAATGTTTTCTCGATTTGGTTTATTTTGACCCGAGAATATACATATATACTGTATTTTTAATTAACGAAAGCAATATGCGTTCGTTAAACTCTAGACCTGGTTGGTGAGCCTTAAAGGTATTTTTTTAATATTTACAATAAAAAGACTAATTTTGTATTCTCTACTAATAAAGTCTTCATTTGGTCACCCTTGAGTGATTTGCATCACGAATTTATATTGATAATAGTTCATTACTTTAAGGACGATTACATTTTTTGAATCGCTGTTCTAAACTAAGAAGGAAAAAAGTGGAAATTTTAGCGCAACTTGCTTTAATTAAAATAATTCTTCAATTCTCACTGTGTTTACAGCTTTATCAAGCAGCGAAAATGTTTTTATCTAATGATCTGCATGGTTTAATGATCTCCATAATTTAATGATCTCCATGACATTCTCGTTTTTTTAAGCCGTAGAAGAAGTGAAAATTAGCTTTTTTATAAAAAAAATATTTCCCTAATTTAGTACATCTGTTTTTTCCTGCTATTATCATGTTTCCTAGAGGAGACTTCCTGTATTTAAATCCTGTAGTAGTGCTACATTTAGTAAAATAAATAAATGATCTCTTACAGTGTATATACATAAAGATAAGGTTGTTGTAATGTCAAGGTCTATCCGACATAAAGAGGGACATTTACCATATATAGTTTTAATATATATTGTAGGGCTATTTACATGTAGTTCTATTTAGTTAATTATGTATATATAGTTATTCTTACCTTTTATATCATCAAGTGTCAATGGGCGTTGATTATTCTGGAAAGATTCAAAATTAATTCAGTTAATTTGTTTACTTGTTTCTGAATCTTTTGAAATACGAAATATAAAAACTAATTTCAAGAAAAAAATATGTTTAATGGGTTAAATCGAGTGTTGGTTATTGTATTTAATTTTAATTCGGTATTTTGAAGAATTTTAAAATAAGAAGCATTTTGAAATATATAAAGTTCATGGACTGTTAATAATTTCATGAATATTTTAAATGTGTATTGAAACAGTTTTTATCTAACAATGTTTTGATAAACAGTCTTGTACTAAAACAGAAAACGGCAAAAAATCGTTTCGATGTTTTTAAATGGAGTGTAAACTTGAAAATATGTATTATTTTTCAATAGGGTTTAAAAACATAAAACTCATATGTGTATGCAGGATTTAATAAATAAATAATATATAATAAATAGAATCTTGTCCGTTTATTCTAACATTTGTATTTTTACACTGAGATTTTCAATATTCATCAAATGAAGATTAAAACATCATTAACTATATAACACATGATATTTATATCCTGTCCGACATTATTATTACATAATCATTTCAATTTCAAAACATTGTTGTCAAAATTTTAGATTGGTATATTATATGCATGGTCTTTATGGAACTTCAATATTTTGCATTCGATTGTGTCTTGTACACATATTTGTGTTACAAACTTCAAATAAATGTTTACAATACGTGACAAACCTTCTATATATATATATGTTAGTCATAGTGAATGGCTAATTTTTTGGTTTTTAATATTTTAAAAGTTATTCTTGTCCTTCTTATAATCTATGTTTTTTAGATTTTTTGTCAATTATAAATAACCATAAATTAATTATACGAAAGTTGTTTTAGATATTAATAAATTTAATCATTTTAAATTGTTAATTTTTTACCAATGCCGCATTTAGATGCTGGTTTTAGATTCAAAGATGACAGAAAGAATATATTTCTTCTATAGTTTTATCATCGTAGAACCCCACCTTTGAATAAAAATATAAAGTCAATCACTATTAATTTTAATGTTAGTGAAATGTATAGACATCATTTATGTTATTAATATTACCTGTGAACAATTACACAGTTTGCAGTAAATAATTATTCCTACACGTAGGACTATATATATATATATGCAAATATGCAAATATAATGCAATGCTATTACGTTATATTATAATGAGCAATCATTAAGACTAACTGAGCTGAGTAGAGCAGAATTAGACGTTGGGTATACAGCAATCAACTGAAAATAGAATATTTCCTCCTACCTGTTCTTTCACTGAGTATAGAGACCCGCATCGCCCTAACTTTGCACCCATATCATCAATATATGATTAATTCTGTATTCTTTTAAATATTTCTCGGGCAATTCCTTACACTTTTAACAGCTCTGTCTATATTTATATATATAACAATGTGTTCTCCAAGTATAGATGAGAAATATTCCGAGTAACTTTGCGGTTCGTGCTACCTGCGTTACCTGCTACCTGCTACCTTCGTGTTACCTGCTACCTGACTAAGGCTTCAACCTGACGCTGTATCTTGATATAGCCGATATTATGTTTTGACACCCATTAGCAACGCAATGTTTCTTAGATCATTTAAAGCAGAGATTAGTCCGAGTGTACTCCCTCGAGAAATGGATCTATGATTATCTTTATATGTTGCTTGTATGATTGGCTGAATAATTACTTCCTCAAAAATTTTAAAAGAAAGTATTCACATATTGTAATAAGGCTACATTTTGGGTAAAAAAAGAAAAACATAGTTATACATTCTCAATTTAAATATATTCAGACTCATTCTCATAATAGTGTCATGAGACGCAAAATGCTGCTGTATTACTAATTCTAAACAATTTCATTAGTTTAAAATCTCACTGTTTTTTATTTTCGTTTAAAACATTATTGATTTTTATTAAATGTTTTAATTTGGAACAATTGAAATTTGAAATATAGAATATATTACACACTAATTATATCTATCCTCGATTTCGTTGTAAATATTTTCATATAAGTTAATTACGAATGTTTTACTTTTGTTTTATTTGTTACAAAATTATATATATATATATATCAGAAATTTGTAACATAACATTTATGCTTGTAATTGATTTGCTCATCATGTTATAGTGGGCCTACATGTGTTTATGAAAAAATAATTTTCATGAAAACAAAACGATTTAAAAAAAATAAAAAATCTAAATTCTAAAAAAGTGATACTTTTTTTGCTGCTTAGCATATTGCTATAAATAAAACCATGCTACTAAATCATCTATTTGAACGTTATATTCTTCTCGCCACATTGAAAGAATTTGTTTGTGTCATGAAATATTCCCCAAAAACCGTTTCAGCGGAACTGCTCTAAATTAGGAAAAATAGACTAACTTTTTCAAAAATATCAATCAAAAATATTTCAAAGTTTATAATAAATAGGTATTAAATTTTGTTTAATACGCATTAATACGATAAATAAAGTCACATAACAATTTTTGATTTGATTATGTGGTAAATTTTTATCGAGATGATCACAGACCATCACAATATATTTTTTCTTAAATTTATTTATTATAGCGATTCACCGATAACTCTAAACATTTTCTGAACATGTTATTATTATTGTAACTTAATGTGTAACAATGTATAATATACTCCATATTAAATGTTATATATTAAATAACAAATACTCACCAGAAATTATAAAACTTTATTGATTATTTTAATTGAAGACATTTTTTAAATTTTAAATTATTCATGTCGTTTAAAAATATAATTTTAGAGTTTTATAAAGGATACAAATATATGTATATAATAGCTTATTACTACGTACATAATTGTAAATAAAACTAAATGTGGGACTATTTAGTATCAATTATTAAAATAAAATAAAATGGACACAGACTGCAATAAGTAGGTATAGCCAAAAGGAAGTACATAGTCAATAATACTTGAGAACACCTACCTTCAATTGAAAACAGTTGACAACATCTAACGTGTTTTTCCGTCGTATCCACGCCGACGTCTTATTTTGAGCCGTCATAATCATATTCCCCATTTAAACATTCAGGTTGAACTATGTTCAGAAATCAAAAGTTTTCTATAAAAAAAAAGTAAAATTATCAGATAGAATCAAACTAGTTATTTCTCAATAATAATAACTATATGAATGTATAGTAAAAAGTATTTTCAGCTCAATAATTATCATCGTCTTTCTAAAATAATGATTCTATTGATTGCACAGTGACATTGAGTTTACATTATAACCTGTCAGTGTTATGTGTCTTTAGGTATATGTTTTTCTCTAATTATTTTGCAGATTAATTCATCCTTCTCATTAATTCATAAAAACCTCTTCTACGTGCAGAAGATTTCTTATTGAAAATTATGAAATAAATGATGCATATAATTAGAGCACAAATTTCATACATTCATTTTTTGATTATAAATATTTATAAAAATGATTTTACAAATAAGTCTGCAATTCTCATACGATAATAAGCTATGCACATAATCAGTTCCATGTTTAAGAAACTTTACTCCCACTCCCAACTTTTATGTTAGGCTCATCTCACTGGAGCAATACTATATTGTTAGGACGGTTTTTATCAATATCCTTAACAATTAATGTATGAATTTAAAAAGACTGCATTTTGTGTAAAAAGAATTATTAATATATATACCTACTTTAAGTTTTCCATTGTTTGGAATTGACAGTTTACTGTTTGGTTTATTTGAATTGATTGTTTATCGCAAGGACGATTACGAGCGAATAATCTACCAATTATATCAATTGAGATTTATTGGAGGAAGCTGAAGAGAACGACGAACTAACTATCTCCCCTGAAGTTAATGACCGTGACTTGGTCTTCAGACAACAATCGTGACATTAATAATACTATAAATGGTGATCGTATTTTCCTGGATATCGAGGTGTGGAATGACAATTCTTTTCCAGTCAATGACAGAATAATAATTGCCAAACATTGCGCTATTTTGCTATTGTCAATTCAATTAGAAAAATACATTAAATTAATGTACTGCAATAAAATAATCATATTATGTAACTTACATTTTTTAACAATTTTTTATTCTTAATAATTTCATGAATGTCTCTTTTTCATTATCAGACTTTATATTGGACATACTGTAACAAGTATTATAGAATCCAAGTTTTTTCTATAAAAAATTATCCACATTTTTATTATGTGTAATTTATATCAATTATTTGTAGATCATTCAATGACCATATGTTTCATATTTTATATGAAATATTTTGATTATATAAATCGATGATTGAAAACATTCGTAAACGGCGAAAATAAAAATACCTAGAAAAAAAAGAAATGAAAAAGTATTTAGTAAAGCGACGCATGTCTTTGATATATAATCTCGAATGTCATTTGAACTTTTAAAACTTGAAATGAAAGCAGTCAAAACAAGATCTCTACGAATATTGTACTATAATGTATAGGGTCAATTAAATCGTCCAACTGTATTATCAGCCCCTGATAATTGCTTATCAAACTCTTTGTACCAACTTCTTGTTACTTGGAGATTTCAACATACACATAGAAGTGCCTATAGTGACAGACATGGCCAAATGCTTCTTGATATGTATAAAAACATTAACAATTTTATATAGGGGGTAGGATAATTACAATTATTTACATTTTTGTTAAATTTGTTTATGGACTTTTTATATCATACTATTCATTTTGTTTTCAAAATTGTTAATTTAGTAAAAATTGTAGTGTATATACTTAATAAAGCACTCTTAGACAATATATACAATTAGCTTAGAGTTTGTTCATATTTTAAAGCACAAAATAAAACATATAAAAGTAAACTATACAACTTACTCCAATGTGACATCATAATATCTGTGTAAACGTTTTTCAAATGTGCGCCTTTTATCTCAATAGATATTATTTATACGTAGGTAAGTTGTATTGTTTGCTTCATTTAAACTTATATTAGTAAATTATATTATTATCTCTTTATATATAGTTTAGCTGAATATTTAAAATTATATTTATATAAAGTTCAGACATTTTCCGAAACTTATTTATATATTTTATTTAAAGCGATGCTGCGTAATTTATATTAAAACGTCGTTAATATGTATTCAGTTTAGTTTGAGTAAATTTGAGTTATTAATACATCCTGCGGCACGTTTTGTACTATAGGATATTTGTGTGTGATATTTAGTAAAAATACAATTACTGATCACAGTTATACACATAATTCGTTCAATTTACTATTTTATTATTTAAACACTTTATACATACATATATGCGTGTTGCTTTTTAACAATTGGACAATTGCTCTTGTGGATTTTTCTTTGAAATGCCATGGATACGAATTTATACAAATTCATTGATAAGAATCAACGATCGCACAACTTGAGGAAATCAAACAGGCAAGATCCGAATTCAAACGAATATGCTTGAAACGCTTTTGATATAAATGTAAGATAGTTCATATTGATAACATTCATAAATGATAGTAATCCCTTTTAAACTATAGTGATAATAATACAATATACTATATTATATTTTACTATTCGCACTATTATACTATTTGTAAAACTGAATTATTATTATCGGTGAAATTAAATATATACGAGACAGTTTAAATCAAAAGAATTTTTTTTGATTACTTATTAAAATAATCGTCACATTTTATATATTTTAGAAGTTAATATGAAGTGTGACAACCGTTATGACAAATAATAAATTCACTATAACTTAACTTGAAAAATATTCAACCACAGAAAACCTAATATAGTTCCGTTTTAGAAAAGATTTTCATTCAACTTTAGGTGCAAAATAATTATAAAGTTAAATTTTAAGCATTAATTAAATAAGGTACATTTTGTAAAGATTTTGTTATGTAATACTTTTTTGGAAGCATATTTAGTAGATGTGGGGAGGGGGGTATATGAACCAACTAATGCTGTTGTATTAATTATTTATTTATTACGTGCATGTATATATTTTCGCGGGGAACATAACATACTCAGGTTACTACTCTGTTAGAAAAAAGGGCTTTTTAAATGGTTTGGTGAGAAATAAAAAACTCTTTTATGAAAAGGGTCTTTTAAACTCTTTAAGGGTTTCTCTAAGAAACCTTTCTAAAGATAACTTGACAATAAATTAATCTCTGTAATTATTTTTGTATTTTATATATTACATATTTCAAACATATTAAATATTTCAAATATATTAAATACTTCAAATATATTAAATATTTCAAATATATTAAATATTTCAAATATATTAAATATTTCAAATATATTAAATATTTCAA
>JAUZND010004810.1:0-16836 GCA_034780555.1 Coelogynopora nodosa
TTCTCATAAATAATTTATTATTCTCATAAATAATTTATTATTCTCATAAATAATTTATTATTCTCATAAATAATTTTAATTATACTCATAAATAATTTATTATTATCATAAATAATTTATTATTCTCATAAATAATTTATTATTATCATAAATATATTTATCATTCTCATAAATAGTTATTAATCTCTTACACTATCTGTTTCGTTCTATATTGCCATAATTAATTCCCATTGGTCATATAATTGAACTTTCATCAAATTATAAAATCATAAAATAAATATTTGAATAATTGAAGCACACATATATGATGATTAATGACGTACATGGAATGCCATTTATAATTATAATTATTTCAAAATTATACGGCAGTAGACAAAGTAGGAAAGTAAACATAAAATGTCAGTAATACTCACACATGCATATGCACATCCGCGTATGCTTATACTTGTTGTATTCTGAAATTTAAAAAATCAGTTAAATTATTTTGTCTTTCGCCCCTCAGGCACTCCGAGGAGTTGGGATAATTCTTTGTCGAGATGCTTTGATTGTACCGCATGTTTCAAGTATGGCTCAAGATTCGACAATACACTGTACTGTTAGGTCACTAATTGTTGAAAAAGTAAATATTATAACGAAGTCCTTTGAACATTGTATTATTTAATTTCACTCTTCTCCTTCTACCCATTGAATTTGGGAAAAATAGTATATTAGTCTAAGTAGAGAATTCATTTCATCCACATCGATACGCACCGCTTGCCTTAATACGTAGCCCTGCTCATCGCTGTCGATATGTGGTTGTGTGCCATGTTTCAAACTATTTGTCACGTCAGCAGCATCTGTCACAATTTTGTGGATATCTCAAGAGTAAAGTTATAAAATAAGTTCAGAGAGAGAACGATTGCAAATACGACCGTTCGTGTCGAGAGGTTAAAGCAAAATGAAATTTCAGCTGTAAAAGCTTTTTTATTTATACTTGAGGTGAGGGAGATCAATCTGTAAGTAGCAAAATCAAGCTGAGTGAACTAGACTTAGTTAGAATGACCAAAATACATCACAATTATGATAAAATTTCTACAACTTTGTAAAATTTTAACCGACTTTTTAAAAATAAGCACTGATTTATAGCTATTCTGCTAGTCTATCGATTTATTTTTATTCTACTATATATCGATTTTTTCAAATGATTTTATCAGCTCTAAATCACAAAAATGTCTATAACTTCGTCAAATGTCAACCGATCATTTAAAAAAAATTGATATAAGATCATAGCTATTCTGAATGTCTATCTATTAAAAAAATTATTTTTATTTTTATACTACTTACAAAAAAGTAAGAAGTATAAACGATTTAGCTTATGTTGATGAGTCATCATACCAAGTTTGGTTGTCATAAGTTGTAAACATCAAAAGTTATAGACTAATAACAAAAAGGACGTCACAATTTCATTTTTCATCAAAACTTGTTTTAAATGGTTTAAAAACAATGTTTCTAATTAAATATTAATAAGATTATAATGTAATTAGCCACTTAATTACTAATTTTAAAGTTATCTACTATTCACAAATATTTGTAAGTAGTATAACATATATGTCTTATCTTTATGGTCAAAGGTCAAGTAAAGATCAAGTCAAAGGTCAATCGAGGTGGCCGAATCAACTTTTCCTATACTACTAACAAATACAATTTTATGCTGTTATTAGTTGCTGAAAAAATTATATGTTCAAAAAAATTTTAACAAAATTAGCTTCCAAACATTTTGGATATTTAAATGGCAAATATTCTGATATAATTATTGAATCCAAAAATAATGCATATTTCAAAATTAAGAAATTCAACAGAATATTTTGATTGTTATTATATAATAAATATTACTAGATCATTTATGGTCAGGCATATTCAATAAAATTGCAAAAAAAATTGCAAATACCATTCTTTTGCTACATATATGCATGTGATTAGTGCATGCTATTTGAAACTTTATATTTTTATCTTAAATTGTTATTTTATTTTACTGTTTGTTAATAATAAGAAACAATTGTCATACTGCATTAAATCATAGAAAGAAATATATAGGGATTTGACTCTTGTCGATTTCATATACATTGCGTCATACTGCATTAATTTAAAGCACAGAAAGAAATAGATGGAGATTTGACTCTTGTTGATTTCATATACAATGCGTCATACTGCATTAAAGCACAGAAAGAAATAGATGGATATTTGACTCTTGTTCATTCATATACAATGCGTCATACTGCATTAAAGCATAGAAAGAAATAGATGGAGATTTGACTCTTGTTCATTTCATATACAATGCGTCATACTGCATTAAAGCATAGAAAGAAATAGATGGAGATTTGACTCTTGTTGATTTCATATACATTGCGTCATACTGCATTAAAGCACAGAAAGAAATAGATGGAGATTTGACTCTTGTCGATTTGATATATTGTACATTGCGTCATACTGCATTAAAGCATAGAAAGAAATAGATGGAGATTTGACTCTTGTCGATTTGATATACATTGCGTCATACTGCATTAAAACACAGAAAGAAATAGATGGAGATTTGACTCTTGTTGATTTCATATACATTGCGTCATAAATTTTCGTCAATGGAAAATCGTTTAATTTTAATAAATTTAAATGTAAATAGCTAACAAAACAGTAGTGTTAAATATTCTTTATTAAATTGTTTGCAAGAGTTAATACATAACAATATATTCATACAATTTTGACATGTGTAAGTTGTCTATAAAATATAATTAATTGCCTGCATATCTAAAACTGTTTTACTACATACATGAACTATTTTACTGCTATCAGTTTGTAAATCATTATTTTGCTAACGCTTTTAGGTAAGAAGTTAGTCGTATTGAACTGCATACACATCAATAAGAGTGAATTCTGCATGTATTTCTTGCTAATTGGTTAAAATCTTTTAAAATATGATTGTGAAAAAATGAATATGAAGCCTTTTCAAGTTATTTTTAAGCTATTACTCAACCATTGATAGTAGTATATAATAATGTTTAACCAAATCTAAAAGTAATAATATCCCGTGAACCAATGTTATATTTTATACTCAGTTGTTGTTTTCTAAATTAAAATGAGAATTTGGCTCTTCTTACTGCATTAGGCTACTCTATGCGATTTAATTACTGCTGCTAGTCGTGAAATGCTCGGTTAAAATGAGAGTAAAATGGGTCAGTTGAGGTGTTGAGGTCTGGTAATATATAGTGCAGTGGTCTAGTGGTAGTGTGCACTGGCTCGAATCCCGCACACATACTTTTCAGTGAGTGATTAAGTTTGAAATTCATGTAAAATGGGAAAAGTTGAAAATTATATTTAAAGTATATATTTAAGTGAATTGAATCTAGGGGAGGGTTTTAACGTGTAAAGAATAAGTTCTGCAACTTATAACAATAATAAACCAATATATCTCTGTAGTGCCTCTGTCAGATTGTACAAAAGAACTGTACATTAAAAAAAAAACAGAGGCACCGGATGGTCAACAGCTCGCAAAAAAAGAATATAAGGTTAGAGAGGATTTAACAAAGACTGATTGTAACTATAACAATACAGAGAAACCAATAACCCAGAAAGAAAGTTATGTAATGAAATAGCAAAGAAAACAACAACTAGATAGATCTGTTTTAAATAAGTTGTATTTTGAAGTGCCACACTATATACACGATGGTTCTCCCATTATGAAAGTTAAACCACTTCTCATATCAATATACATATATTTCTCAATTTAATTTTTAATAATACATCTTATCATGTTGTTAACCAATAACATTTGCTAAATAATTTTTTGGTAAAAAGTGTCTGTATACTTCAGTCTGAATTACATTTGAACAATTGATTTTATTGGAGTAGTTTGTGTATTATAATTAGTTTAAAATAGTTTCTATGTGTAACTCAATTGATTTTATTTAGGTTTCTCAATTTTCAAAATATATTTTCCTTGTACTATTGTTTTTGAAAATTATAAAATAGATATTAAAAATTTTTTTATGTTTATATTTTATATTTATGTTTTGAAATTTTTCATATATTGTATTTGAATAAAAATGTATTTCATATTTAATAGTTTAAGACAAACTTATCAATGCAGTTATGCAAGTAACCAATTTCAAATATATTCTTTTTTTACAAAAAACATGAACCATGTATAATATTATTCAACTCTTAGATGAGTTTTTAGTCAATTATCCACTAAACGACTAGCAGCCGTAACATGCAACCGTTTTCTGGAATTAAAGTTCACATTATGAGGAGATAGTTGTACCAACGATTAGAGCCAACGATAAGATTTTAATCGGATCTCAGACCTACATTTATGAAGTGAGCATTAAGCCTTAAGTTAATTGAAGCAATTAAACAATAATTACAATCAACCCTCGACAAACAAGTTCTTAATTTGGACGATATTATTTTTTCATTCTCACTGAAGTTCGGATGTATGAAATAATTCTTATACAACTTATAGCATTTCCCGTTTCCATGGATAAACTTTACTGCTCTGAACGATGGAAGGGAAGGGGGTGGGGTGGAAAGCGGCTTACACGATAAAGAGAAGTATTTCCAGGCTAATTAATTATTTGTAGAATAGGACAATATTAACATCGTATTTAGGCGGCAATATTCTTACAGCTGGTTATTAAACAGTTTAATTAAACTTTTTATATACTTACAAGTATAGCAAAGAGGATATTTTTCGGTGTAAGACCCTCTAAAATCAAATGCATTAAAATATATATATATTTGATTGCTCTGGTTAATATAATGTATTGTAGTAAATTGACAATTAGTTTTAGATCAAATTAGTTTGCAGCATTTAGTTTTGTTTAGTTCTACTTTTGATCATTTTGATCATTTTGCAATGATGAGTGAAGGTTTCTAAGTTCATATTATGTTACCATATACTTCCTTGTTTGTTCAATTTACAGATCTTTTTTTTAAGTTAAAATTAATTATTAAAAATGATACTTTACTTTGATTAAATTCGCAAATCGATATAGCTAATAAGTCAAAGATTTTGATTTAAAATGTTTTATTATCATGAGATATATGTTTGTACTCAATTAGCACATAGCGTTCATAGCTACGTAGTTTCATAAGAGCTTTATTAAAATCACGCCATGCAACAAATGTGTTTTAAGCACAGGATTGGCTTCATCTTAATTGCTGTTTCATCTATCACCATTTGATGTTTTGTCTTTTTATGTTTCATTTTGCCTGATTTACTTTATTTTTAAAACGTATTAACTTATTTGATACAATTAAAAGTGGAACATCCCATAACAAATCTTTGAAGAACGACCATAGACATCTGGTAAACATTACAAAATAAGAATCGACTAGTTTTAAAAGATTATTTACAAATTGAACACAATTTTGATTGGAACCATATTCGAGGTTATGATTAGATTAGTTTTTTAAACTAATATTTACTAAATGTTGGAATGGATTTTAATCATTTTTAAAATTGCAGAATTTGAAACAAAACAAAACATATTATATATACATTTACATCAAATATTTTAGTTTAATCTAAAATATCACATTGTATTAAAGTGAAATTAAATTTTAACTATAATAACGAATTAAAGAATTTGAACATATTACTTTCAACAGAATATTAAGAAAATTGCATGCAGTAGATTTCAAAGAAACATATAAATATATTAAAAAACACAATTTAAAAAAAAAATTGTAATAGAAGACTATATTATAACGTCACTACTACCAGCCAGCGTAACCAATTATGACGTCACCATAGCAGTAAACCATCGATATTAAGCCTAAGATAGAAAATGTAATCTTTTTGCAGCATATGGCAGCCATTGGATTTCCCTATGATGCAATCCCCAATCAGTTAAATAAATAGTATCAATGGATTCCTTGCCCCTCAAAACATATGGTTATACACCAAAATTATCATCCTAGGTCAAATACTAACTGAGTTATAGTCAGTTATCTGAAACGGCAGCCATCTTGGACGCCATCTTGAATTTCTCAAAACGCTCAAGGGTGCCCGGAGTGCACCCGGCAGATTCTGAAAGAGTAGACCCTGGGCTACCAAAATCAATCAAAAAAAAAACTTTGCCTAAAATTTCCAGGTTCAGCCATACTTCTGCCGGACTAATTAACCTAAAACTCATAACAGGAGGCTATACTAGTTATAGATATATTACTAAAAACATTGACATTTGTAAGAAAATACAGATTTGACTATTTTTACCCTTATTTCAAATTATCTTCAAAATGGCCTATAACCGAAATAACTGAAAATAGGAAACAAATTTAAAACTCTATTATTGAATATAATATTTCTATTAATGTATAATATATGTGCAGGTATTGTAAGTAATAAATATATTAACGGTTTTTCAATGTTGATACGCAATAAGAATTTCTTTTTATGTCTGTTGAAGTGTTATAAAATAGCATTTTCATCAAAATATTATTAAATGGAAGTTAATATGGACTACATCTCAAAAAATCTAAAGAAAGCAAAATGATTATATTCTTTTCGAACTTATTAGTTCTCATTAGCTGTACTAGGCTCCCAAAAAGAATATAATTTAGTTAGTAGTATAATGCAGTTTGATAACCTAAAGTCGAAAGATGCTGGTTTTAAACATTATTATTGTTTTTGTCTGATGAATATTTCATTTTATTACAATAGTCCGGACCAGTAGATCACTCTGCTCTCTTTAGATTTTTTCTTTTGAGGTGTAGTTCATGTTATATGCAAATTTCCTCTGGTATTCATATACCATCGGCCTACTGCAAACTGCTAACTTTATTGTTTTTAATTTTGGGGGAGCCTATGTGAATATTGTGAATCATGTGTGAATATTGTAAATAATGTGTGAATATTGTGAATTATGTGTGAATATTGTAAACAATGTGTGAATATTGTAAATCAATTGTGAATATTGTGAATCAATTGTGAATATTGTGAAATATGTGTGAATATTGTGAATCAAGTGTGAATATTGTGAATTATGTGTGAATATTGTGAATCACGTGTGAATATTGTGAATTATGTGTGAATATTGTGAATCTTGTGTGAATATTGTGAATGAAGTGTGAATATTGTGAATCATGTGTGAATATTGTAAATCATGTGTGAATATTGTGAAATATGTGTGAATATTGTGAATCATGTGTGAATATTGTGAATTATGTGTGAATATTGTGAATTATGTGTGAATATTGTGAATTATATGTGAA
Organism: Coelogynopora nodosa; assembly: GCA_034780555.1. Taxonomy (NCBI): domain Eukaryota; kingdom Metazoa; phylum Platyhelminthes; order Proseriata; family Coelogynoporidae; genus Coelogynopora; species Coelogynopora nodosa. The sequence continues at coordinate 7,249 of JAUZND010004810.1, forward strand.
TATTGTGAATCAATTGTGAACATTGTGAATGAAGTGTGAATATTGTGAATCACGTGTGAATATTGCGAATCATGTGAGAATATTGCGAATCATGTGAGAATATTGTGAATTATGTGTGAATATTGTGAAATATGTTTTAATATTGTTGATAATGTTATGAATAAATTTGTTAAGTATGTATGAAAACCTCTATTTTTATAACATAAGTATATAGTTCTGTTTAATCCTTGCATGGATGTGTCTTATTTTTATAAATACATTTTTCATTTGATGTACTTTGCATATATTGATAAATTTGTCTCTTTGTTGAATCTATTATAAAAAAACTTTCGTTTATATTTTTAATAGTCGGGGCCCTTAGGTGAAGACCGTATATACCAATAAATTAATACATACAACAATAAAATCATATATATAACGCTGATGATATCTCATAACGTTTTTCTATTTTTGAATAATTGGAAATTATTTTGACTAAATATAAAGTCAATTTACACACAAAGACAATGTATTAATTCAAGTCAATTTGTTTAATATATGATTAAAGGGATATATATCTAACGAGAATGTAGGCACAAATTATTTCAATATTGTGATGAGCAACTTTAAAAAATTAGTTATATCTCTTATATAAAAATAAAGATAATAGTCTGACAATACAAATCCAATTTTTTTTAAATGAGTACTATCAATAGTAAAAAATATAAATAAACTTTTAATATACATAGACGATAACTATAATGTAAAGTTACTTATATAGGTTTGTCTGATACAAAGTTCCAATAAAATTTCCATTAGTTAGACTAGTTTAAAGCAACTTAACAATTAGTATGTGTTACTTACTAACAAGTGAAGAGCAGTTTCAAGGCCGAACACTTACCACTTATCTGATCTTGGGATATTGAGATGCCATCTGCTCCACTTGCCTCCGACTGAAACACAATCATTTTAACAATTCATTGGGGTGATGTATTGAAGAACTTTTTTATAATGTGTATAATTATATGTCTAATAAGGCTAATGTCTCTATATATATTCAATATGATTATTACGTCTCTATCTAATTTATGTATTGGCATGCTTTATGTTGTACCTTTTTAATGTTTTTTTAGAGCGATGTAAGGTCCACCTATTAGGTTTAAATTTAATCAATTCAATTAATTGAAATTAATTAAAAGTCGTTTCATTTGTCAAGCTCACTGACAAAGATTGTTAAATTAATGTTATATTTTACAGCGGATAATTTGCCTGCTTATTCATGATATTTTTTTAATACATTTATCATGTAGTAATCTTATCATTTTAATTCGGGAATGATATATTTTTTTATAGTTAACTAATTATTCTAACTAAGAAATTTGTTTCAATTAAAATAATTTGTATAAATCAACATTCATTCTGTACAAAGTATGACCTTTCAATTTATTTATTAAATAAATAGATACAAACAAAGATTAATTATCTTTATTTTATTTTAGATTAAGTATTTTATCTTGAATGTCAATTTTATAAAACATTCAAATTATTTTATTCGATAAATTAACTAAATCGGACATTATATAAAATATATATAAATTAGGGTATAACATCATTGTAACGGCTTCAACTATTGTATCTATCTATATATATCTTAATATCATTTGTAATTAATGTTTCAATAAATAAAATAATAACCCCCCATTTCTTACAGAACTGCCATAATAAGGATTTCGTACAGACAAAATGAGAATGCCTAACAGATAAGAAGATATCGCATATCATAATTTTACATACACCGCTACATTTGATTAATGTAAAAATATATTAACTACTAAATTATACATCTATATAGATCATATGAAAGATTTTGTTATAAAATGTGAGAGAATATATTGTATAGATTATAATATATAGGCTACTATTATAATTATTTATATATTTTGCGTTCATTCCAGCTAAACCAACTGTCATCTTGCATTCAACATACTAGTTTGTGTCAGGATTTGTAAGATTCAACAAAGATAGGTTTGGGAAATGGCAAATTGTTTCAACGATCACTTTGAGACACGTCTTCCTCCTGTGCAAGAACTTGTTCAGACTTAGTATTTGGTATATGTGCTGCACATCCATATGTTGGTACAAAATCTGACTCATGTCGCCCATAGAATAAACACGACAAAGTTTGGAATATCTACGAGCAAATCAGCACCTGATGTAAACACGAATTATGTTTATTCAGCCGTCAGCGACTTAGAAAGCAAAGAATCCGTGATCTGGATTTTTTAGGCAACTGACAATTGACGATATATTAATCATTTTATAGATATAATTTATAATTATTATATGTAATAATTAGTGTGTTCGAACAGCATTCTCTTTTAATATTTTATAATGAATTTATACGTCATGATTCAATCATTGAACATTTTATCATTCTGAAATATACTCCTAAAGAGTAGGTACGTGTGAACCTAGAAATAACTGGTTATTGTGAAACGTACAAGTCCATTACGCAAAGAGCCTTTATTGTTCACCGTTGGCTTAGTTTACATCAATTTCATAACGTATAAATATCTATTAAATAACGAAGTCTATTTTTACAATTAGAAAACTTGTTTTAAAAACATTTCGTATCTCAATTATACAATATGTGTATTTTTTAATTATTCATTTACCATAACAGCTGACTGTAATTAACAGTTTGTTTAATATTTATAATTATGATTTTTAAGGATTGGCTGGTTGATTGGCTTCAATATAAGACCCTTGTAAGGATTGGTAACAACTGGTAACAACTGTCTAGAGTTGATATGAACTGGTAACTGGTAAGAAATGGTTAACTTCAGTGTGTGTTATATCGTGTTTTATATTAATTTTCCAGTAAAAATTGTTCATATACTATAGGTGTCAGGTGACAGGTGTGCTTTACACCATTTTTGCTATTTGAAGCTATAGGTTGCACGTTTTAATGAATACATTTTCAAATACTTTATATACTCAGACGTTCATTTGTGGAATGTATTGAGAATTTATTGAATGCGGTTAATTCATTGGAAGCCTTTTGCAATTATGTAAATGTGCATTTTGTAAATTGACTATAAATTTTTAATTAAAATTAGTTATTTATTATAGTTTTTTTTGTCATACATCATATCATATATGTTTTCACGCATATTTTTAATATATATCATTTTAAAAGTCCTCATTAATAGTAGTAATACCAAGGTAAAATATATCCGTTGTACCGACATGCAGAATTTTTAAAATATCTCTATTTTTAGCGAATGTCATTTCAAAAGATTGATATCCAAATAAGCATAATTTGTTACATATGGCTGTTCCAAAAAATTGGTCATGTTGTGTAATTTTTATGAAGTCATTATGTGACAAAATTTCCCATTTTTATGTTTTGTTTGGTTGGAACTTAGAACAGGAAAAAAAATGCTGAAGAAAATATATGTGGAAATCCGAATTTTAATATACTCAAATAACAGAAATAATACTTAAAAAATAGTTTAAAAATAGTTACATCAATAAATAAAATTATCGATCATTTAATTCAATATTTGTTTATATTAAGTAGAAGTAGTTTGAATCAAAGATATATAATTGTTTATATATATTAATGAACTTATTATATTGTCTTATTATAATACAACTATTATATCTCTATGGTTTAAATGCATACATATATCGATAATTTTTACAAACCTTCAATAATTCTATTCATTCGTTTATATTATCTATAACTTTTCACTTTTTTCTTGAACACCTTTTTGCATAACTTGAAAAATTGATTACATTTCTTTCAGATTTTTCAACCTGATTTTTCTACGGGTTTAATACCCATACGTTTTGTTTTGTATGTCTCCTCCATAAATTATAATCTACTTTAGATATTTAACATTTGGCAGTATTAGATTTATTATAAAATGATTTATTCATTTCGTAATGATCACATGGTTTCTATAAAGTCCTCATTTGACTAAATAGTTTTTTTTAAATGATTCCCTACTCTCTGAATTACTTGTGGTTGACGATGGATTGGGATGGAATTTCGTATAGAAATATTTCAATAACAAACATTAAATAGTTTTGGAAGCTAATTTCACAGCAACATTTCACGAAATTCTTGCTAAATAATTACTATTAGTAATTTGATTATAACATCCACAATTGATTATAGCTACAATTTTTTTAGAAATTACAAGAATAACGTTTTTAATTTTGAAAGTCAAGAAGCATTTGTTAAATTTTTTTTAAATATATGAGAATTTTCATATTATATAATCGATATGTAAGTATGTTTTAAAGATGTAATTTATAATTTGGACGAAAACTTATTACACTAGAACTAACTAAACGGAACAGACATATATCGGAAGATTTTCATGCTTAGTAAACCTGCTTATTGCATAAATGTTGAATAATGATTGTTTAAATGAAAGTTTAAATAAATATTTAAAATTATACTTATTTATATAAGGGTTTCCTTTAAATCTAGCTCATACAGAAATACAGAAATGAAAATTAAATATAATATAAAAAATATTGGTATAACGATTTTATATTTGAGAATCTGTAAAATGTTTAATAAATTCTTAAAATTTGCAACAAAGTCTGTATTTTACTGCTTTGTTTTTTCATCGAAATAAATGTCATCATTTAGTTTCAGAAACTGAATTTGCTAAAAAAAAAATTATCATTTCTGTTTGTCTATTGAAATGTACATCAATTTATTCTCTATGTAAATAGCCATATTAGCAAAATTAGTTTACAAATATATCATTTTTCATTTCTTCTTAAACGTCATTGTTTTATGCTTTTAATCTGATATTTGACCTTTGTGTGCGGTGAGACAGCTGGGATGTTTATTTAAGTATTCCAAACGCATATAAAATATTTATTGAATAAATTGTTACGTTATATATTTCGAATCATCATGTTTGACTTTTTGATGTCCTTTGAGCATGAGTCACTTATCGACTTGTTTTCGCGGAGAATTTCGTCAGTGATTTATTTATTACGGTATTACCGTCTCAATTTAGTCTTAAACCGGTTATACGTACTTCAAACAGGCAACTTTACTAACAAATGATACTGTGTTTATAATACATATTTAAACATAGTATCTTATAGTCATTTTTGACAATTAATCATTTTATAACAATACCTTGGTTAAAACTTATTTTCTAACTGTCAGAACAGGGGTTTGTTCACCATCATCAACTAATCAGTTTATTATAAAAATATAGACTTTCAGGATATTTTATTAAATTTTAAAAGCGCCAAAAATGTTCGTGCAGTCGGATATTACTCAATTTGATACCGTTTTCTGGGATTAAAATCCACAAATATCAAACATTTTAACGTTTACATTTACGAGAGAATTTCTAAAAAACTGTTTTGGATTATTTTTATACACTTACCTGCCAAACTTATAGTTTAAAGACTTGACAAAAACATTACTAGATGGGTAAATAATCTAATTGTTTTTAAGGCAATATTTATTAATCAATGAAGCAGGTTTTTAGCACCGAACCAAGTAAACAGTAATAAAATAGTCATAATAACTTACTTAACAAAGCTATGTGTAGTCTAGAGTTAGCTTATTATTTGCTATCGAATCAACTTAAACTTAGACTAAATGGGGTCAATGTAACAATAGAGATATGAAGTTTTTCGCGGTATACAGAAACCGATAAAGATTAGAATTCTTACCTTAAATTTTGGCTTTTTATACTAAACAAATTTTGATTTTGAAAGGGAACAACCAAATTTCCTTCTTATTCCGTATTATAGCCAGATAAATATTTCGTTCAACTTTGGAAATTACAAGATTGCGTAATTGTATATATTCAAAGATAAAGTGAATCGTTCATTGCATGTCTTTCTAACATATAATCAGTCCAACATATAACAAGTACCTATAGGGCTAATATCAACAAAATCAATCATAAGAAGGGTCTCACTGACATTTTCGTTCGATAATTTTTTCTCTAATAGGCCAATACCGTATTAAATATTTGTCTATAAGATTGGGAAAATCTCCCCTCCTCTTCAACGGTCTTCAATACACTGAATTACATTATCGTCGATCCTCTCTCTGCACCTTCTGTTTTCATTCACTTTCCTTTACCATAATGCCGCATTCAAGGGTTGAAATTCACCGGAGTGGAAAAATATTATATGAACGAAACTGTTTGAAATGTCATGAGATCTGGTAACTGGTAGATAATTGTAACTTTTATTATAGTTGCTTTTTTATCTAAAACTATATTATATCAATAAATAGTTTAGAATAATGTTTTTTAAGTTTTTAAAATGTGACGTCAGGAACTTATGTGTGCATACAGTATTTCCACAGTTTAAATATATTTAAGAAAAGTGTATATATATATATATTTTTAAATATATTGTGTTTTGTTAACTATATATGTATTCAATTGTAAATTTCGCATACATTGTAGAATATGTTAAACTTGTACTAGTAAATTCAACTCAGTCTTTTATATAGGGAATACAAATAATTCATTAATTTTTTAAGAGATTATTTCGTAATATTTAAATTCATTGTTTGATTTTAATGTGTTGATTTTATTAAGTATAATTTCTATAGGTTTTATATTTAACATGCAGAACGTTATTATTATTTTATCTAAACTTTTATAAGATTTATATTATATTGAAAAAAATGTAAAGACATAAACAGTTAATAAAAATTGAATTAATTATGTGAAAAATATTATGAAATCTAAGTCGATGAAAATCAGTTAGTATATTTTCTGTACTTAAAAATATATATTCTTTATTAATTATACACCTTATGTTTTCTATCTCTTTTAATAAAAGGTTTAATGCAACTTTTATTGGATTATAACTTGTTTTAAATGCTTTATTAGATGGAATACAACGTATCATAACCTATCAATTTAAGTACATTATTACATACTTGCTCTTATTGGTTATTTTTAACAATCGTAGAAATTCAATAGTATAGTACCTATAGGCCTACTGTTTCGTTTGTAATCTATTTGTTATAAATATTTGAAATAGAACATCTTGTATTGTAATATAAAATAATCTAATCAAATAACCAATTATTAATAATTGAATTACGAGAGTTCCATTATTTATTAATTTTCACCAATTTTGTTATTCTATTTTTGATATTATTTTATTTATAATTATTAAAATAAAAAATGGTGATTATAATTTTTAAACATTAATTATTTCTGTACATATTTCTGCATTAAAATTAGATGATTAAAAGAAATGAGAGAAATAATTATAAACATCCACATTTCATATTCCAATTAAAAATCTTTATGTTGTAAATTTTAAAAAAATTCAAATTATTGTTTTAATAACATACCTTTTACATGATCATTTTTGAGTTTTCAAGTATACATACATAAGTACCTATTATATGTAGCTTGTACGAGTATTACGAATTTGTTTGTTAACTATAAATCAATTATTGTTATTTATAATATTATAAGCAAAATATAAAACACCATGCATATTTCAAAAATTGTCTCAAAGTATTCGTGTTGTGGGTTTGCCAAACAAAATTTTTAAACACCTTTTTTGGAATTATAAATCCGACTAAATATTTAAGATTATTTATTTCATAATTCAGCGAAGAAGAAAATGCATACATAAATTATTATATTTTTTATGTAAAACTATTTTTTTAACTGACTTTCTCACCGTTTGCATTTACCAAAGTAATTTAATATATATATATATTTTTAATATTTTTCATTCCGTTAAATATTTACATTACAATAATATATATATATATGTTTATGAGTAAAGTTTATTTCATTGATTATTAATTTGTTTCAGTTAAGATGAGTAACTGTATCTTCTAAGACCCAATTTTTTAACTTACTTTTAATAAAGCAGTTAAAAAGTTGACATTCAACAATATCATTTAAAAGTAAAAGTTGATCAATTATTTAATTTACTCATAAATTAAGTTTAACATTTTTAGTAGTATTAATTGACTTATTATTAATGAGATGAAAAGATTATTTCTTAATCTTTAAGATGATATAAAAGAAACCACATTGTAAAAAGATTTTTTTAAAATTCTACAACGTGCTTTCGGTCTGCCTATACTCTAATCATGTAAGATAAAACTGAAACATTGATAAAATTTCGATCTATATGAAAGAGATAACTCAAAAGTAATTGAAGTTGCATACTAATAATTGTATAAATATATCACACACAAAAATAACGTCATTGAAAAGATGACTTCTTATTGTTTAATCTTTTGAATGACATTTCTAAACAGTTTCGGTTAAATGTAGTTTGTTCGTATTTATACAATTCATTTCAATGTTACGGTTGTATTCATCATTAATTGTTTAATATTTTTATTGATATATTTCAATTAATCAGGGATACTATTTTTTTCAGTCAAATATATCAATTTTTCTATTAAAATTGGCTCAGAATTGGCTAAAAAATTCTATTTCTTAAATAAACATTTATTGTATTACAATTTAACTGTGGCGATGCACACAAATTGCATGTCAGAAATTATGATTATTTTTCGATAATTTATTATATTTTAGTATAAATTTTAATTAATTCAGTTTTCTATTTATTTCAAAGTGCAACAGATTGGAACTATTAAAATATACCCCTAAACACATAGTTAAAATTTATTAAAGCGTTCAAAAAATATTTGGTACAATGTAAATTTTAACATAATTTTGATAAATCGAATCTTATTTAAATAAAGTTTATCACATAACTCATCACTCAAAATTACATATACTGTTTTAAGTTAATAGTTTTATACATTGTAAACAAGATAACTTTTGTATATGTCTATTTTAAATGTATGTATTTTATATAACTAGTCTGTATGTTGTATTTAGTTGAAGATATGACATTAAACAATGTTGTTATATTATTAATCTAATAAAATCAATAAATGACTCCCTGCAATAAATAACTCCGTCAAAAAATAAATATCCTTTTACATTTACATTTTAAAAGAGGGAAAATATTGTATTCTTTTGATTAAACAATTAAATAAAGCTATATTCTATTGTAACGTGCAAAAATATAATGTTATTTTCAGTCCTTGTCAAATTATTCGAATATTGAAAATATTCTCATAACCCTATGTTGTAGAAACATTAGTTGGAAATAATTTTTGGTTGTCACTTAAATGCGGAGGAAATTCCGGAGGAAAAGTCCAGAGGAATAAATTAATAGTTTTCAAGGTCGGCATTAAAACAAGTAACAAAGTTAAACAAAAATTGTAATAATTACTTGAAATTTTTAATAATTCTTTTATTTGTATATTTCAGAATTAATTTAAATGTATACGTATTTTGACCATCATCGACATTTTAAAATCCCTTACATTTGTTTTTATTAATTAATTTGATATTTCTGATGTTTTAAAATCTATTTTGTTCAATTTAGATAATTTTGCATTGAAGAAATCACATTCAAATTAGTCTAAAACATTCCATCTTCTAAAAAATATTTTTATTATTCTGATTCATATTCTTGACTGTACAGATGATTTACTTATGTTGTTCTTGACTGTACAGATGAATTACTTATGTTGTTCTTGAC
>JAUZND010004810.1:16936-32151 GCA_034780555.1 Coelogynopora nodosa
TGTACAGATGATTAATTTATGTTGTTCTTGACTGTACAGATGATTAATTTATGTTGTTCTTGACTGTACAGATGATTAATTTATGTTGTTCTTGACTGTACAGATGATTTACTAATGTTATTCTTGACTGTACAGATGATTTACTTATGTTATTCTTGACTGTACAGATGATTTACTTATGTTGTTCTTGACTGTACACATGCTTTACTGATATCCACAAATTAATACATATTAGTACAATTGTATTTACCCTTGCTGATACAAAATTGTATAACAACACGCTTTGAATAGGATCTCATTGATTGTCTTGTGAGCACTTAAATTTTTGATTTTGTAGTTTATTAATTTAGGTGTTGCACAAATGCACAATTAGCATTAAATATAACTTCAATATAGTAGTTTTATTTTATAAATATTAAAAAATAATAAGAATCTATTTAATATCATATATCAGTAAGGTTTTGTATTAAATTGATCGATGGTGATACTTTATCATTGTATAATATTTCTATCTAGAAAACCTATAGTAGAGCTGTTGAATCATTGTTCGTTAAAATTTAAGATTATTTTAATTAAAATGTATATATATACTTATCAAAATATTTATCGTTTTGACTTAATATATTTTTTGAAACATTGAAACATCTATTTTAATTCGTTTTATTTTTAATTAGAACTAAAGCATATATATATTAGCTTATATATTTTGGACTGCAAATTAATTAATCCAATGTGTCGTTTAAACCCGTTTTTCATGTTATTTAATCACTTATTTGTTAAAATTTACAAACAAATTTGTATTACAACTATTTAGTTTATTGTTTACATTATATTTATTGTGTAGCTTTAGAGTATTTAATAATTTAATTACAATTTAACATATTGTTATGACAATTGAAATTTAATCTGTAAACTGTTAACATGTTTTTTATTGTAACTTGTGAATTTCACTATACATACATAAAAATGATGAATTGTGAAATTTTATGCATCAAAAAGTGAATGCAAACAAGGTCAATAATTTTGTCGAAAAATGTATGTGTACATTTAAAAAAATTATCGATATAAATATTTAAACATTATTAATATTTAAATTTCAATAATAATAAAGTAACTAATTTTAGCATTATAAAACTCGAATTTCAATTATATTTAATTGTGCAATATATAATCATTTATTGAAATATAACCATTTAAAATATATAAAGAACAATAGACACTATATTACACAAATTTATTAATTTTCATTTTGTATAATTTTTTAACGAAGAAATCAACAGGTTTATCCGCAGACCGGATAGTAACAAAAAGCTACTTTACTTAAAAATAAGTCAATCGTCTTTTTTTCTAATTGTAATAATAATCCACTAAATAATCCTTTCTAAGCTAAGTATTAGTTAATTAATTATTATTAGATAGTCATATTGTGATAACTTTTTAATGAAATAATATTTCACTGCATACTGTTTTCATATTTTAAAATTGAATGGGGAAATATTATTATGAGTAAAACTGAAATTCATTAAAAAATGTTGAACGATATTTAAAAAGAGTTTTCATATAGCGGTGAATGTTTGTAATTTATTAAATTCGCAACGCATCTCATATTTTGTACAACTTTATAAGCTTATATTATTTTCATTTTAGACTCTTAGAAAGTGTATTGTTTACTCATTATTACTAATAATAATTTATTTTAAAATTAACTAAAAAATATATAACAATATTATAATTATTTTATAGTTTTTAATTTTATCAAAATTTCTTATTTTCTAAATTAGTAAAAGATTCAATCGAAAACATGTATTTTTGTTCTTTTTCTAACTGTTACTATATTTATATGACTTACAATTTAAAATTTCTTTTCTGAATAAAACATTTTATTTAAATCGTGATAACAAACATACACATGACTAGACCAACTGTAATTTAAGTTAATAACAAAATATTAATTATTTTTATTAAAATTGTAAAAAGGAATATACCTCTACCATTTATATATTTGGATTCTGATAACAAACTTTATTGGTGTTTTATATTTAGACCTAATAGCCGAAGTCATAACTTTCGCATTTCATAATATTTGCAAGATAATCGGAGATGGACAAAATGAAAAAACTTTTATAATTTTTTCAAAAACTGTAACTTACTACATATATTATAACCGAAATTGTAAGTTATCGAATGAGTCAGAATTTGCAGAAAGAATAAAACACAAATCAATATGACGTGGAATACTTATATTATATTAGTTACAGACTTTTACTTGAAAACTGAAGATACATAACTTTTTATAAGTCTCAAAACAGAAAAATACACAATGATTTTCTAAAATATCAATATAGTTAAATCGAAAATTTTCTGATTGGATAATAATTCAATTTTTAACCACATTTAGAAATATTTAAAAAAATTTAACTATGTAATACAATGTTAACTTTAAAAATATATGTAAAAAATTAAGTATAAATTATTGGAAAGCGGTTCTTCAGAAAGCCATAAAATTGTAAATAGAGAAACAAGCTTTTGTAACAATTTAAAGTATTTTAAGAACGTTCGAGACAAAAATATATTTTAGACTGTATTGACTTTGAACACAAATTCACTTTAATGAAACTCATTCTTTTGTTTCAAAGTATACTTGAAGGCCGTAATCCATCCATTTACAAATTATCAAGAAACATTTACGACTTAAAAAAATCAATATTTTGTTTCAATATAAAATAATTTGATAAATAAATAAATAAATAAATAAATAAATAAATAAATTAATAAATAAATACAGATAAAATCACATTGTGATTTTATCAGTCTAAATCTTTTAAATGTTAAAAGAAAAGTATAAAACAACTACAGTTCATTAAATGAATTTGTTTTATGTTTGCATCAATTTTGTTTAATAAAGGAAGGTCAAACATTTAAACATCAGATAATAATTATTTAATATTTTGTTTTGCAAAAAGTTTTTTTAGATAAATTTTTTCCAAAAAAATGCTTTCGCTGAATATCTTTATACATTCTAAATTGCGCTCCGTTCGTTTAATTTGATTTGAATATGTTCCTAATTTCTATATCAAATAAAACAGTTACTTTCTTGACGATGTTAGAAATAAGATATTCCCGAGCGTATTTTTTTATTTACTTATTGAAGAAAACACCTTACTTCTTGTTCAACTAATGTTTTGTTGTACACATGGCTAATATGATCATTTGTAATTAGTACTTTTAGAGTTTTTTAATTTATAATTTCAATGAAATGGCTTCAATTTTTATAAAACTATGTTATCGATCCATCTGTGATAAAGCGTTATATTTAACTTTATACTATATTACTAGTCTGTTGATTATATTGATATGCTTTAATCATTCGATGTTTTTTCTAATTACTTCGTACAGGTAGCCCCTTACCAGTGCAGTGTTAATTATTGAATAAAAAATTAATTAAGGCTGCACCGACATCGCTAGATTTGGCAAATTGTCTGTTTGAAATCCCTTAAAAACAATAAGCTATATACCGGTCTATAAAAAATATGAGGATCACTTTGAATTTAACCTGTATGATGTTCAATTCAAAAGATAATTAATGATAAATTAGCCTGGTTATGAAAAAAAGTTTACTTTAAACATTTAGCTATAACCTATAACGTACTATAAAAATATGTTTATATAATGTTTAACCAATAATTTAAATAAAAATCAACTTTTTTTAAATACAGAATAAACAGTACTACATTTTTTTTTGGTAATCTATTGTGTAATAATAATTGATGGCTCCAGACTTACCATTTTAATATACTCTCGATCGAACTAGCTCTTAGTACATCCAGAAATGAATAAGACACTGTTGTGAGTACTGCGTTTTTCACTTGTATTAAAAATAATATATAAAAAAAAGTTCAGTATCCACCGCCGATATTAAAAGTATAAAATATTAACAGAAAACTATGGAAACGTTGCCGAGATCAGCAAAACCTAATAATTATACTAGAAATACTTTAAAGAACGTAACAATATAATAATGATACGTAAAGATACTACAAAGTATGAATCAATGAAAAGCGAGAAAGTTGAGCCGTGGGGGAGGGGAGTTGTTCGAGCCAGTTGCCGATTTGACTAGCCGTCACACACTCACAACAGTATCACTTCTGCTACGAATCATTGCAACATTACCACCTCACTGGTAGATATTACAAGCCAAGCAAACAAATAGACGGACAGACACGAAGTTCCGAGTGCTGCTGGCTGCTGCTTGCCGAAAGAGAGGCGAGCAAAGCGAGCGAAAGTGGTGGCCTTCCTGCTGACGAGGAGAGTGGCTGCAAACCGGCGGCCACAACTGAGGCAGCGGAGGATCTCTCTCTAGACATACCGAACACTGACAAACAAGCTGACCGCACGCAGTCTTCACTAAATGTCACCTGAGGAGTACCGCCAGTTTATCATACGCCGGGAGTGTACATTCCACACGGCAAACTATAGCCCCACCTGCGCGGCAAATACCATACTCGGTCGATATAGGTATACAAGAAGCTTAACCTTTTTTCTCGGATGAGAGAAAACTAATACAACAGTATACCTGTAGTGTTGGGGTCGAGGACTTATGGTTTAATTCCACAAGTTCTAATTCTGTCTTTTTCCCGGCATATAACTCAAATCATAATTAGCCGTCATTACAAGAACAAATCGATCCTTCAGTAAATCCAAGTTAGCTTTATTATTTTATAAGCCAAATTAAATAACTTTTGAAAGATATAAAGTCGACTTCTGAATTTAGATAACATTTACATTTGAAGCATTTATTTATGGTCACCATATTTTGCAAAAATTAAAATTTTATTCAATAATAATAAGTATAAGATATCGAAAAAAACAGATATTATCAATTATATTTAGAATAATCTAATAATATGTAATGGACTTAACATCGCCTTTTCCAATTTAAATATTTAATAGCATAAATATAATTAAAATGAAATTTCCAATTGAAAGTTAAGTTAACTATTTATCACCTGCTGCTAAGTCTACTTAATTATTTATTCTATACTATCCAATGTTATGGTATATTACCTTCTATATACTAATCCAATCAACAAAATATAAAAACTAATTTCACCAAAAAATGATATTGATTTACTCTTTTAGCCAATAAAGTGGATTGTAATCTGTTTAATAACAAATTATTCAAATTAGTCTAAAAATTTTGCCGATCTATAAACATTATTGTTTTAAAAATTCACATATGATTAGTATATTGGTCATACTAACGGCACATATAATAACAGTTTTAAAACATGGTATAGGGAAGGATACAAGTCAAGAATTTCAAATGTCGCGTGAATAGTAAAGCAATGTGCAACAGAGATATAATTATTTACTTAAAACTAACATGTAAAGTGTTAGGTATAGTTCACAAAAAGAAATTTCAATTTTGCAACCTAATTACATGCGACTATAGGTTGCGTAGAGTGAACCAGGGCCTATGCCTCATCTCCATATCCTGAAGTAAATATTCGTTCCAGTCCTTCAAGTCGTCTGTTCAACATAATTTGAAATGACCATTGTTTCCATCATAAATACCTTTGAGAATTTGCTTCGTCATGATGTTTCCTTTAACATTAACACACCTTGCCCCCCCCCTTACATTCTCCGTGGCTGTTGTCATGATGTGTACATAATACCTGCCGAACAGGAGTTTAAAAAGTTACCAAACAGGTTGTGTAAATTCTTCAACCCAAGCTTAATATTTAATAAAATAATATTGAGAAAATAAAATAATCTAAAAAAAATTGGATTTAATAACCTTTGATATTAAGAAATTTAAATTACCTGGAAAATCATAGTATATTTAAGTTAGTTCATGTAAAACTTGGTATGCATGTATACATTTTTATGCTATTGCTTTATATATCAACTAAACATGTAGCAAAACAAATCAACAACTATTGCATAATAAAGGCAGGAATATCAAATTTATTAACAAAAATAATTTCTTCATGGGAACCTCTTTATCTTGATTTCAATGGTTTGTATACCAAAAAGGTAAATTTAT
Organism: Coelogynopora nodosa; assembly: GCA_034780555.1. Taxonomy (NCBI): domain Eukaryota; kingdom Metazoa; phylum Platyhelminthes; order Proseriata; family Coelogynoporidae; genus Coelogynopora; species Coelogynopora nodosa. The sequence goes on from JAUZND010004810.1 coordinate 22,983, forward strand.
AAATAAAAAATTAAACAAGTCACCATTTTTAGCGTTTGGAGTTATAGATGACCATTCTTATTTGCGTCAATGACAACTCGACCCCCGCTAGATTGACTGCTAAAGACGCTAACATCCTCGTCACTCTGAACCTTCTTGGCTTGCATCACATCATTGTGCTTCCAAATTATTAAAACAAACAAATAATCATACTCGTATAATACACCACATTTTAAAAAATAACACTAAACCAACATGAAACAAACAGGAAATAATCCATAATAAGTCTTCTTTAGTAGATTCATAGAGCAGACATATCAATACAACTTTTATTAACGATCGTATCGTATTCAGAGAAAGAGTGTAGCTTATTTCAAATATCAACGTAACAGATCCTACGAACAAGATTAAAATAAATGACATTGATGACACAATATCCCTTCACCTAACAAATACACCGTATGAACTAAAAAACAAAACAAATTTTCGCTCGATACTCGCTGCCCGCTGTACTTTACAGAACTTTATTCACGTATATATACAAACAAATATAGTTAATGGACCAAAATTGCAGTTAACATAACAACAATTAACGATAAATATATCCCTGGCCTTCCTTCAACTCTCGGAAGTTGTACGAAAAAGAAGAATACATTGGCATGTACGTTTTCTGTTACAAAGAAATGAATATATGGTTACTTACGCATAACATTTCAAATTATACGTATAATCGAGTATCATTTGAAACATTAGTTAATTTTGCAATAATTGCAATAAAGGAAATGCAAAAAAGTTAAAATGTGACCTCTATATATTGGCTACAATGGTAGAAGAAAACAATCTCAAAACAATACCGTGTGTCTCCTGTCAATACCATGTGTCTCCTGCCAATACCGTGTGTCTCCTGTCAATACCGTGTGTCTCCTGTCAATACCGTGTGTCTCCTGTCAATACCGTGTGTCTCCTGTCAATACCATGTGTCCTGTCAATACCTTGTGTCTCCTGTCCATGCCGTGTGTCTCCTGTCAATACCATGTGTCTCCTGTCAATACCGAGTGTCTCCTGTCAATACCGAGTGACTCCTGTCAATACCGAGTGTCTCCTGTCAATACCGTGTGTCTCCTGTCAATACCATGTGTCTCCTGTCAATAACGTGTGTCTCCTGTCAATAACGTGTGTCTCCTGTCAATAACGTGTGTCTCCTGCCAAGAGTAATGAAAGAATAGTGTAGTGATTACCGTGTGTCTCCTGTCAAGGGTAATGAAAGATGTGCAAGGATGATCTTCAAGGAGGATCTTCAAGGATGATCTTCAAGGATGAACTTCAAGGAGGATCTTCAAGGATGATCTTCAAGGAGGATCTTCAAGGATGACCTTCAAGGATGATGGGCAAGGATCATCTTCAAGGATATGGGTAAGGGATGACCTTCAAGGATGATGGGTATGGGAGCATCTTCAGCATCATCTTGACAAATAGAAGGAATTTTATTGTGACATCGGCGCCTTAGTTCTTTGACTAAAACTAGTGAAGGGAAGTACATGCCACAGCTGCACGTTCTTTTTTGAACTTCCCATCCTTCAATGATGGGCAATAGTGATCATAAGGTAAATTTGATACTGATCCAGTGTATGCAGTTCTTGTAAAAAGCAGTAAAAACTTAGCTCCAGATTCGTTTGAAACGGTAAGGCCTTTCCCATTCTTCACAGGTATACGAGCCGGCAAAAATCAATTTGAAAGAAATTGGTGCAAATTACTGCATATTGTGGAGCAAAAACACTGTCTGTCGAGATATTTTTGAATTTGTAAGAAATCAGTAGGTGTCTATCACGTGACTGTCTAGTTAATTCTGCGAAGAAACAGTTGGTTATTTCATTTCCTTTTCTTTCCTCTGCGCCACTCTACAACAGGAAAATTGTTAATCATGTTTTCACTCCATACATGAGCTAGTATATTGTAGTACCAGCCTTCACTAAATTTTCCATCTCAAACTCTTTGTCAATCGTTCAACCTTGCGAGTCCAAATGAGAGCCAAAATGTTTGTTTTAGGAATAATTAATCCAGCAAGTTGTTGAATAAACAGTGCATTCGTGTCTCAACCGAAGAATTGTGTTTCGCACTTCTTATATAGCAATATATGTTAGATCTGAGTATGAAACAGCATGCTTAAAATCATCTTCAATGATTTCAAGACATGCCACGACACTGGTAGTTAGTTTATGCCTGCTAGGAATTACAAATACATGGTCTGGAAGCGTTATTGTATACTCCATGGGGATAAGGATGTGAGCCTGCTTGTTATAACAATTACTGTGAGATCAAATGGCACTTTGGCCATATAACCTAGCTTAGGGCTGCTACATGAAATTACCCAAGAACAAAACTCAGTTCCTTCAGGCATTAACATATGCCATGGCAAAAGCTGTGTTTTGGGGATTCCTATGTTCATTATTTTCGGGCCTCTTTCAACTTAACAAAAACAGTTTCTACATGAAGCTTGCCTTCATTTGTTTTGCAACATCTCGGTATGAGGCTATAAGGTCACTATGAGCCCACTTCTGCTATATCAAAGTCCATCTTTTTCAACTTAACTTAAATTTAATTTAATATTTTAAATAAAAACCTAATTTTTCATATAATTATGTATCAGTATAGAGGGACCCAACATGTATGTACATGCATAGTTAAACAATATAGTATGTTAAATCGTATAACATATTTTTTGAAAATTCGTTATACACTTAGTCAAACACTTAGTCAAAACCATCACCCACCCTTATAACGCATAATAACAAAAATAACAAAAATTAAAACCACCCACCCACCCCGCGAGCGTTATATATTATGTGAACGACCTCTAATAAAGATACAACAAACGTATTTAAATAAATATAGTAATGTGCCAATTTTACTTGTCATATTCGAGCAGCAATGACTAATATATTTTTTCATTTAAAACAGCTAAAGTGTTAAAAATGTACTATCGTGAAATTCACACACAATAAAACAATTTTATTTTAATCGAAGAAGACACAGCACATACCGGTTTTAATAATTATAATTTTTACTTTAACCTAATAAACTTGAAAATTGCCTTGTTTCATTGTATACACGCGTTGCCATATAGAAGATTTCGATTTATTTGTCAGTAAAAAGTAAAAAGTAAACAGTAGACAATATATAAAAAATGCTTCCTTATTATGTAATGCAAGAGAATAAGTTACAATATTTAGCGTGTCCTTCGAATTAAGAAAATATAAATTGTGGAACCAAACAAAAGAAAACAATTAAATCGATATGTAAATACATTGCTTTTAACAATTATTAGGTGTTGAACTATATAGTTGATCCCTACTCAGTAAAAGCTAAGTTTCCGCGAAGTACTAATGCAATACAACTGACTGTTTACAAATTCGTGTGGTCATTTATACCATTCCATGCGTCTCGTTGATTGGATTATGTGCAAATCTCACAAATGCATAAGGTCATTAAAATTCCGAAAATAATAAGTCGAGTACAAAATAATTTGGTAACTAATTTATTATTTAATTTATTGCATAAATAAGTTTTACTTATTGTTAAAGTAATTGTTATTTATTGTTAAAGTAATTTTTACTTATTGTGAAAGTAATTTTTACTTATTTTTAAAATAATTTTTACTTATTTTTTAAATAATTTTTACTTATTTTTAAATAATTTTTACTTATTTTTAAAATAATTTTAACTTATTTTAAAGGTAATTTTCACTTATCTTTAAAGTAATTTTTATAAAGAAAATGATTTGTGTAGAACTTGCTATGCAATGATGTTTAGCTCCAACTTTCACGCGTATTAACAGAATGGATTGTTTCGCTAATAATTAACATGGTATTATTTATTACTAACGATTAAATATAATTATTATAAAATTATAAATGACATATAAACAATAAATAAAATTAATTAAAAAATGCATAATCATTAAAACCTGCATTCATATCACAAACTTGATAAATAATTAATTCTCAAGTGTGTCAGAAATATAATTTATATTTCACTCTCATAGTTGAAAATTAGGATGTATCAGATATAATTGAAGCGATCTAGAGACAGTTGACGTACCCCTCAATCGTTGACCTTCGACTTGACATGTAGACCAATGTATCTGTGATATAGTTCACAGAGTCTTCTCTTCACTTGTTAATAACATACCTAAAGATAGTGTAAGTAAGCCATTTAGGTGAACTAAGAGCTAAAACAGACATGCAAGCCATCGATAGATAAACAGACAGACAAGAAACCCGAATACTTTGAGCACGAGACAATCGCAGTTAATTCAGCTGCTGCAGCGTTGAGCAACTCGTGCTACCTTACCTAGCTCAGTGAAAATAACTCATCTCATCAACCCAGAGAGCGGTGTTTCACACTAACAACAGCAGTTTTGTAATCCGCAAGAAGCCACCATGTTTGACACAGGATTCTTTGCCCTGGTCAAGGGCATCCAAATTACCGCCTCATCGAAGGGAATGGATGATGACTTTGTCGACCGCTTGAGTCATTACTATACATCCATGTTGATCGCTGTATTTATGATCCTGGTCAGCGCCAAACAGTATGTCGGCAGCCCCCTTAAGTGCTGGGTACCGGTGCACTTCTCAGGATCATGGGAAAGCTATGCTGATGACTACTGTTGGCTCAAGAACACCTACTGGGTGCCTCCGAATAGCATGCTTCCGGATCATAGCATTCGAAAGGAGCAGGAAATTGGCTATTACCAGTGGATCCCCTTCGTTCTAGCACTCCAGGCATTGTTTTTCTACATCCCCTCGTTGATTTGGCGACTTCTTAACTGGACTGCAGGTCAGTTAAATTTCATGATCAAATTTATTAATAAAATTTATAATTACTATAAACTGATCAAATGATATAGGCCTATGTGACCAAATTTAATAATGCAAAATATATTTACTATATTATTACTATTATAATTGGTTGCTTATAATTTTTTAATGTATAATTAAAGTCTATAGCTCAAATATTTTCTATTTTTATAAAAAATAAGAAGAAGTTGAAATTTGTTATATGTAAACGCATTAATTAATTTTAATACTATTCAATTTGGCAGTTTTATTTTTTTAAATTTATGAATAGCTTGATGATTGATAATCGATTAATATCATCGATATTGAAACAGAAAGGTTTGTCGACATAGTTTGTACACCAGCATTCAACGATTTAGAAACTCCATATCTTAATGTCATATGTCATAAACTACAAATTTAGGTATTCGACAAAATATATTTAATGTTACCTATAAGGAACATTTATTTGGGACGAAAGGTTATTTTATTTTAGTTTAAAATTGTATATAATTAATTATTATTCAAATTGACATTTATTAATTAAAGGTAAATTTCATAATCAATATAATTTAAACTTTTTTTTTATCTGTAAATTTAAATTCACTTAATTAATTAGCTACTATAATAATATACAGTTTTAATAATATTTTTTAAATAATCATATACTAAAATGTATGTCTTTTATTACTTTTTTTGTATACATTTTTTTTAAAACTTGAGTTTGAAACTTTTGTAGGGGTAATTACATTTTGCTTTCCAATGACACATATTAACAATTTAGTAAAAGTGGTAAATTTATTGTTATTAAAAAATGTTAAATAATTTTTAACATATTATAAATAATATTGTAAGAGTTTATTAGAACTGGAAAATCGCAAATGACTATTTTCTATGTTTATATTGAAGTGCAGCAGTTTTTCAATTAAAATCCGACCTTTTATTTAATAATATCTAAAATTATCCAAATGGAATAAAATAATTTGAATTATTTTTTTTAAAGTTCAGTCACTCTTTTTTTACTTATAAACAATGATAAATAATCTGTAATAATTTTGAATTCGTTTTTAAATTTAAATTTAAAAATGAATTATTACGAAATTTTGCATTCGACGTGAACATGTTTAGGCACTCTTAAAATATAAAATAGATTTATTTTTATTACAATGCACTTCAAATTAAAAACTTGAAGTCAAAGAAAATATCAAGACAAATTAAAGTATATGAACGATTTGTAGTGCGCGCGTGCCATTGTGATAACATCGAGGTATTACAGGTATAGTTATCTGAAGAGTAGGTGTATTCAATCATATAATTAATATTACATGTACCATACAGAGTTAAGACAGGTAGGCACGCGCCACCCTTGACACTTACATGTTCAACTCAGCACAAGCCTCCTCAAATGGTGAAAACATGTAGACACGCGCTACAAACAACTTTCACTCAAACTATTGTACATAATTAGATCGACATTCCATCATGCCTTATCTCTTGGTTCACATAAGATGCACAGTTCTACTCCCTCTTGAAATGTCGAGACCTCCACTCATCGGAAGATAGTGAACTCTGAGTAGAGCCACGCGAGCTCGAGGTAGATAGAATTATAGACAGTCGACAGAGAACTGTTGTGCATTACTGCGACTGTGCTGGTGAACACCGGAAAAAAGTAATTCAGTTACATTCGTGCAGGCCAACAGAATGGATGGTCTTTTTGGAGCCGTTCGTCAGTATGATTTTATCTCAGGCTCGTCCAGTTGGGATGACGATTTCTTTGATCGGGTGAACCACTGGTGGACATCGGTTGTGCTCATCCTAAGCGCCGTTATTGTCAGCGCTAGACAATATGTCGGCAATCCGATCCAGTGCTGGATGCCACAACAGTTCTCAGGAGCATGGACTCAATATGCGGAGAACTACTGCTGGATTCAGGGTACTTACTTCGTGCCCCACAAGTCGGATGTTCCCAACGATAGACAGATGCGACGTGATCGCCAGCTTTCCTATTATCAGTGGGTCCCCTATATGCTAGCTATTCAAGCTCTGATGTTCTATGTTCCACACATGATTTGGAGAATGTTCAATTGGTATTCAGGTAAATATTTAAGTGTTGTCTGCGAGGCGGAAATGGAAAAATATGTGCTTAAGTTTTCATTGCTAAAAATTCTGTCGTGCATTTTTAATAGGGAAATTAAACTAAAAAGCCAGCAAAAATATAAAATGTCAAGTTAAATATAACAGAAATTTTAAAAAGTGCCATATACATCGGAATTAAAATATTATTTTCAATTTTCTCTTTATTTATCAGATGAATATTTTTCATTTTGTTACATATATAGTACATATTAAAACATATTTCAATACACTTATATTATTTGATAACATTTGTTATCAAATTTTTAAAGACTTTCAAAAAAAGCAGTTTACCATAACATGTTCATTCATTTCTAATGATTCAGGCGTGAATGTTCAAAGTCTGGTAACAATGGCTTGTGACGCCGGCAATGTCGATCCCTCGAAGCGCCAGGGAAACATCACAACTCTCTCACGGTACATTGAGGATGCTCTCGTGGTAATCGGAGAAACCAAAGACAATGTACTAACTCGGATGAGACGATGCTTACTCTGTCTTTGCGGCACTCGAAGGATGGGCAACTACCTCACCTCGCTCTACTTGGTTGTCAAGATTCTTTACATACTTAATGTTATTGGCCAGTTCTTTCTGCTCAACAGTTTCTTGGGCACCAACTACACCTTTTATGGCTTCCAGATGCTCCAGGATCTTGCTAGCGGACATGAGTGGTCAGAATCTGGCCACTTCCCTCGAATTACAATGTGTGACTTTCAAATTCGAACCCTTGGACAGCGACACAATTACACGGTTCAGTGTGTCCTTATGATCAACCTCTTCAATGAGAAGATCTACATCTTCCTGTGGTTTTGGTTCTTTATTGTAGGCGTGGCATCAGTTCTCAGCTTCGGCTACTGGCTCTTTCGAATGTTACTCGGAATGCAGCGCGAGCGGTTTGTTCAACGCTTTCTGAAGATCACAAAGTCACTCAACAAGCGCCGAGAGAGGGATGTATTTGAAGACTTTGTCGAAAAACGACTGAGAATCGATGGTGTCTTTCTCATCAGACTGATCAACCTTAACGCGGGAGATATTGTAGCAACCGATCTTATCACAGAAATGTGGAAGAGATACAAAATCTCACGACCAGAACTTGCCAAAGAAGCCGAAAGAGAAGATGAGGCATTTGTATAAGAATTATTATATGACTTGTTTATATTCCCATCATCAGCCCTTTTGTTCATTAATACCGGTTTTTGTATTGCATGTACCTGCGCCTTAAACTTGCTTTATCATTCACTATTTACATTTGGTATAAAACTATACTTAAATATGTACATCTTAAATACTCTAAATTATATAAAGAAATGTGAATCAATATGTATTGTTATTTAGCAACTTGTTTTTTTCATAGTACGAAACTTATATGTATGTTTTCACTTTACATAATTTAATTTTCTTTTTTAATTAACTTTAATATATCTATATTATATCTTTCTGCTAAACATTCTTTACTATTCTTTTGTTAATTATGAAACGTTGTCCATATAAAAATTAAAGTTATTTTATTTTCATTAAAACAATTTTTGATTTACAATTTGCTAGATTTATTTACAATTAGAGATTTTATCATTAATAGTTTCGTCTAACAAGTAAACGTTTATAAATGTTTTACTAAAAAATATTTTTACCTTAAACATAACTTATTAAATGATAACAACAAATTGTTTTAAACGTAAATTATTTTCTTACTTTGTTTTATATATAGTTTATTATATAATGGTATGCAATATATATATATATATATATATATATATATATATAAGTATTGGTTACTTAGTTTATTTATTCAATAAATTAAAGTTCATTCAAAAATACTTTTCATACATTCGTCTATCATTTAAGCTGTATATCTAAATACAAATATTAAAACTATCAAAAATTATTAGTATTAAGAGTACAAAGAGTATCAAATAAATATTAATTATAAAAATATAATATTTTTTTTACTAATTTCAATTGTAACATAAATATCTTAGAAATTGTGTTTTAACTAAACAACTCGGACACACTCAGTTCTATTTCAATACGAACTCATGTTATATATACAACAATTAGAACTAAGTATTTAACTAGAGAACAAACGTACACATATTCTCATTAGAACAGTCGGATAAATATGTCAATTTGTTTACGAAACTTTTGATGGAAGGTGACAACGATGGACCAAACCTGCTCAGTGGGGGTGGGGGGAGATGAACACTGTCTAAGCCGGGGAGACAGG
>JAUZND010004811.1:0-11507 GCA_034780555.1 Coelogynopora nodosa
CTGTTTTCTAGGAAATTTTTAAATTGTATTGTAATTTTAATACTACCCATATAACAATTAAATATACATGATCATGCCATCTACATATATTTTCGTTTTTTTATAAGATTAGGTATTTATAGGTGGTGTAGATAGACGTATTATATACGAATTATGCCAGCGCCAGCCATGCTAAATTTGCTACAAATATATTTGTTTAGTTCTATACAGTATTCTATGGTTTGTTAACTATAAATTAAACAAAGAAATATAGACATTTCTGGAAATTATATAAACCCTTCGCAGTTCTTGTGATATTCTGTATACATATTATATATCTTGTAGTAATACTTTGGAACCCCACCAGAAATCAATCTTCCTTTTTAACTTTTTAAATGAAATTTGAGAAACGTATACCTTATCTTGTAAATGGAAATATTTTGAAAAATTTATTTATAAATTTCCATTATAAAAACCAATTTTGAAAAAATATGAAAAAATGAATGTATCAACCTCAAATTTGCAGAAAATGTTGTTTGTAACTAAAGCTAGCAATACAATTAAAAATATTTGAGTAGCAGAAAGTGACATTTTTGTATACCCTATGATTTCGCCAGACCACGTAAAAATATAAATAGTGTATCTCTGATGAATCAAACGTACTGCAACTTAGCAGAATTATTATATATATACATTAGAGAGAAGTTCAAAATTTTTGATATTTTTTGTTGTACTATGCCTCTAATTTTAAATGAATAGGTTTAAACAAAATCACTAAATAAATAAATAAATAATTGATCTAAAAAAGCATACATGAAATGTGATTCAGCACAAATCCTGCCAACCTGTTATTTTCAAGAGGGTGGAGGTATTCCCATTAACCCCCCCCCCCCCGTACCTTCTCCCTTTTTTCCACCCTCATCCCTTTTTTTACCTCCACTCCCTCTTGTATCTTCTTCTTTTTTCTCCCCTCCCCCATCTTTTTTTTCTGTTTTTCCAACCCCTCTATATCTATTTCCTATTTTCCCTAACCCCTACTCTGCCTTTCTTAGAAGAGGGGTTGGGAATTCCCCACTTCCCATTAGACAGGCTTGTTCAGCACTAATAACTTATTTGTCTATGGGTTAGTACGTGAGCTGTTTAAGTCCGGACTAGGTTATAAAATCGATTTTTGAGATAAAGTACATCTGATAAATCAAATATTCTGAAAGTTGAAATAATAAATATATACAATATTTTATGACAATGAACAACATTTCATTTAAAAATTTTTTTTTTAAATACAATACATCATACAGTGCCATTTTTAGCTAAACATATTTAGAATATAATTCGTATCAATAAAGTAAATCAAAATTTATAAACGAATCATAAAATCCAAAATAATCAATTCTTTATAAAATTTCATTTTTACGAATAAAAAATCATTTGCAAGGGCTGGTCGCGTGACCTTACCGTTCACGGTAAGAGTTATAAGAATCAATACATTATTTCCGAATTTTCGAACTCAGCCTCATTGCTTTACTCGAAAACGACCTTGACCTTAGACCAAGAAAGTCATATAAATAGAAAAAAATAGATTCTAGGAAGGTGGGAGGGTAATGATTCATGGTTCAGAAATCACAATTTCCATACTACTTAAATATATTATGATATCATGTTAAATCAATTGTGATGTGCATAAAAGTTTGTATATGATTTTATGTGAATTTCTACTGTATTATTTCTTTATTTTATTTATAATATACTAAACCAAAAAATAAAAATAATATAAAATCAACGAAACTTTTATTGATTAGAATTATATTAAAAAAATAATTAATTTTTAGTAAATTATTTTCCTATGGATTGATTTTACTTAAAGTCAATATTAATATATTGATTAACTAAAATATGAATACAACAGTCATGAACATCATAAATGCAGATGTACATAAAACCAAAATTTAGGGATTAATATTTTTATTCAGTGTTTTGCTTGGCGATTTTAAAATGTTCACTAATACATTAATGAACAATATCATATTTTGTTTAACTGGATGATGCAGTAAAAACTTTTAAAATAGATATTTATACAATGATAAAACTTCACTATTGAATAGACAATTTATCGATTCACAATTTTTCATTTTTTTGTATATTGTAAATATATCGCAATCTTTATAATATATACATATATAGTGAAAAATAACGTATGATAGAATAAAAAAAATTATATATTTGTAGATCGCTTTCAACCTGGTCTTTATCAATAATATAGAATAAAAACAATTTAATGAATAATATTAATCAAAATATTAAACAAATTTGAATTATTAGTGATGCACACATTTGAACGTTATGTGGAAAATAATTGAAACATGGTAGTTAATAATACTGACAAATCAAATAACTAATATTAATCAATAATATAGTCTAAAATAGTCAATAAAAGATGTAAAAATCAAATTGCATTGTAGAAATATTTTCCAAAATAGTTGTATCTTTTATTCATTCCCGTTGGATGGAAGGTCTTCAATCGGGCCATATATAATTCTTCATAAAATAGTCGGTCATCAACACTCCATTTTTTATTAGTATTAAGGTTGGTAATTGTATATCCAGTATGATTGCCACCTTTAAAATGATCAATAATTTCTATATTTTTGTTTATTCCTAATTTGCTTTGTCTAATATCACTACGGTGGACCGCTAATCTATCCGCCACTGATCTCCCAGTTTGTCCTATATTAATTTCTTTGCAATCGTTGCATGTAATTGGGTAAATACAGTTTTTGTACTACAATTACCTCCATATTTAATATTAACAGACTACCCTGTTATTTCGTTAGTACAACTTTTGCTTTTCTGTAAATATTTCACAAGCTTTACATCTTGACCGATTACATAAATTAATTTAAAATGTAATATAATATCAATTAAAATAAATGTAACTGGCCAAGCTTGTGAAATATTTACAGAAAACAAAAGTTTTACTAACGAAATAACAGGAAAGTCTGTTAATATTAAATATGGAGGTAATTGTGTACAAAAGTTACAAAAGGTCACTTCTAGTTTTTCTAAGCCACAAACACTGGTGACTACAAAAGTTAGAGAATTTAAATTAAAGTAAACTAAATATATAAATTGTTACATATCTGTATTAGGTGATCCTTGTTCCCACCGATGTAGGCTCTACAGAACCTTCAGAACCCCCTACCCTACGAATTTACGAGCCTGTTTACATAACATAGTTAGTACAGTGTGTACATCATCTTCCTTATAATGCAATTAAATTCTTAGAAGTATCAAATGTTTACACCATGAAATTTATTTAACAGTTTTCATATTACAGCATTATTTAATTTCTATAAATCCGAATTTCTCGTAGGTCATTGCCACTGCAAACCCAGCAAGTTCTAAATATATTAAAATCAAATCTATGTTAACAAAAATTAATTAATGAAATGATACATGCTACTGACTAAAACGAACTATTTGTTTATGGTAATATCTACAGTTTAATCTACAGTTATAGCATTGTGCACATATATTAATAAGGAGACACATCATTTTATACTTACCTTCATGTTTTATATTTTACAGAATAAGTTAACTGTTATTAAGATGTAAATATCTTATTTTTTAACCAATTAAATTTATAGTTTCAGACGACATGTTTTGAAAGTCTTTGTAACAGACTTCCGAAGTATGTTTCATAACATAACTGTTTGTTAATACATATAAGTTCATATTTTCATTCTATGGCGCATTATATGATGAAGCAAATGTCAAGGTGTAAAGTTTACTATTCCCTGGATTCTATAATAGTTCAATACAGTTTACTATAATATAATCCTTGCCGTTTCGAAGGAAACAGATGTCAGCTTTTCCTTTATAATTTATCAGTCGGTATAAATAAACTTCCCCCGAAAAACCTCTTTTTCAAACAGAAGGTGATTTATTTCCGCGCGGGCTGAACATTATTTTTTTTAGTCTTTTATTTATTTTCAATAATATATCGTAAGTTGAAATAACTATAATATCACACTGAAAATGAAACACGATGAGATAAATTATTGTGACTTGTTTAGCACTTTCCTGATTAATAATTAAAAGTCACTGTCGTCGTTTTCTTGCATTAACTGTCAAATAATAATAATTATTTTTTTACATTTTAAGGATAGGATAAAAACAAACAATTAAATTAAAATGTTATTTTTTGAATATATATTTTAATTTCAAAGTTTTTGAATAAATATATATTATTTATCAGAATAGATTTAAAAAGAGCACACAAAATGTAAATAAAGGTAGACTTGAACAAAAGCCAAGATACATAAAAGTTACAGAACGTAAACGATATAAAAAAACAATTTAGAAATAACGAAGAGCCTTCATTAGCTATATAGTTGGACATTTAATTTAGTTTGATGTACATATGTATATTAAAAGCTTCTAAAATATGGAGATTAAATTGAAAAAAATTTTGGATAGAATTTTGAAGCTTTTTGAATTATATGAATTTCAAGAAAGTGTACTTTTGAAAAGTACTTTTAGATGTGTATCTTTTTTTAAATACCAATTAAGATTTACTAACATACGTCTTACATATTTGGATAATACTGGTACAACATTTATAACAAACAAAATATTTATCACATTGAATAAAAATGTAAACATAATACAAGTTTAATGAAAACATTTGTAAATAGAATTTTATAATATGAAGATATCAATTATTAAAAATAAATTAATAAATAAGAAAATAAGGTAATATTTAAACTCTTTAATTGAAATACGTATCTGCAATGTATTTTTAAACAGCCACAATGTGTATGAATTCTATCAAGTTCTAAGTATATAATTAGAATAGATTTTTTAATGTTATGTGGATTTAAATACATTTTCTTAAATGTAGAAAATTTTCATTTTAATGTAAAGTTTACTGTGAAATGTTTAATATGTTTAAATGAAATTCTAAAAATTCTAAGTGATTTTTGTATTGTGTATTCTTTGCAACTGAGTAACTATGGTTTCCTTTATGATTCTAACAGTAAGGAGTATTTGTGATTCAAGAATGGAAAAAATTATATAATAAAACTTAACGCTACAAATTGATTTAATTAAGTTGTAGGCTAATGTAGCTTTTAATAAAATTTAACTGAATTTATAAAATAATGATTTGCAGAGAACAATAAAATTATATATTGCTCGGTTGGCGTATATTTTAAACTAATTTATAATATTATTTAGTTTTATTACTAATTTAGTCCTTATTCTCTCAATTTAAATTAAATTTAATAATTGCGTAATATATAATTATATAAATGTGACATTTTAGTTGCTGCATTTTAATATAACTTATTTTTTGACATTTGTTTATTATTAATAATTTATTCAATGAAGCATACGACTTTTAGCCCTTCTTATTTGAAAATGGTAATTGATTCTTTCTATAATTAACCGAAATTATCTATGCTCTTTAAAAAGCGACAGCCAGCAATCAAAGTTCCATATTTTAAGTACGAATTCTAAATCGACAAAACTATTTCAGGAAGGACTATTTCCGGTTTCAATTCGTCAACATTTTAAATGTTACTTTACAAGCTGCACGATTCAGGGGGAGAATTTTCTCGGTTTAGTAATTCTACTAATTTTACGTATCGTTTTCTATTGTTGTTGAAAGCAATTTGACAGACAACGTCATTTTGATAAATTAAAATTTGATCACTGAGTGAATTGAAGCATATATCACTGAATATACCTCCGTTGCTTGGTTATTTGTGTTTAAAAATAAGTATGTTGTGCTTTATTTAAACAATAACTGTGTGGCAAAAAATATTTTAAACAAATCAGTAGTAGGAAAGGAGCATATCAACTCCTCCTCCATAACCGAAACTAGTTGGAATGGTCAGCTGCTTCTGCAGGTGTACCAGACCCTCCTCTGGAGCACTGCCAAGTATTGTGGGGCGGTATGGCTACCTTAGCTGTCTAACTCTGCAGTGGATGTGCTTGACCGAGCGCAGAATAAGTGCCTGAGACTCATAACCGGTATGTACTCTACGGCTCCAGTCAATACCATTCGCTTGGAGGCTGGCTTCCCTTCGTTTCATGCAGTCGTCCGTCGTGAAACGGCCACAGCACTGGAGAAGTCTCCGAGGCTCATGAACTCAAACCCTCGCAGGATAATCTCAGATCCAAGATAAAATCGCAGGACTGGCAGTGCCTTGGGACTGGCAGTGAGATGGCTTGGGACTGAAGGTCGGGGAGGTCGGTATAAGTCTCGACTAAGTCTATGAAAAAATACGTTCGTGTTGATATATTTCATGATATTTTGTAACGTTGAAATAAGCGTAAGGAATTCCCAAATATGTAAAATAATGTTCTATTGTTTCAAAACTACTATCTTTCATTAACAAATCCTGCACTTGTATGTAGGATGATACGCGTTTGTTGTAAAATACATACCTTTTCTGTAAAACCATACTGTCTTTTATTTAAAAAATAATATTTTTCGTGTAAAAAGTTGCCATTTTGAATGAACTACTTGATCTTGTTAATTATGTGATATATTGCATTGTCTAAAAACTAATGGTTTGATGCAACTTCAGCATGGCAGGATATATAGAGGCGTTCATACGAGAGAATGGTCCCCTAAAGTGGGTCAATTTGTAATATGCGAATGGCCAACACGGTCTACACCTTGCATCCATCACATACTCCCTAATTTAGAATATGTAATGTAACTTCGACGATGATGCATAGATTTTATGATTAATCAATGATTAATCAATGATTAATCAATGTATCTCAACCCCCCCCCTTCCCCATCACCCCCCTGATGACGTCACTTTCACAGATATAGACATCCCCTACTACTTGAAGAAGGTGGACTGTTCCTACTTTATTCAGTACTAATATCTATAACTAAAATAAATCTAACGGAAATTGTGTATGTCATTTGTGAGAAGCATAAAATTGACCACAAAAAATTATTATCAACCAATCGTATATGTTGTACTAATTATAAATGCAACGGAAAGGAGGACAGTTATCATTCAAGTCAGTGTAATGTAATGCAGATTATTTGGATTAATCCTGACAATAACGTTGGACGAACATTTTTTTGGAAAAACTGGCGATAATTAATATATACATTTTGTCACAAATTCAAATTGAAAAATCCCGATATCTTGTAAAAAAATAAGTTTCGATAAATTTGCATCCTTAAGATACAATATATAATATGTAGAACAGTAGAAATAGATCAAAGAAATAGTATTCGAATTTTCTCTTCAATATTATGGCAGTATTTTGTACATTCGGAAAACCTTTTATCTAAGCATTTGATTCTGTCAGATCCAAAATGATCGTCTAATAAATTTCCATCTAAACAACCAAATTTGTACCTTTTAAAAGCACGGTACAGTACATACAAACTCACTCGTATTCTGTTTGCAATACAAAATATATTGGTGAGACGCCGAGGCATCTATCTACACATATGACTTAAAGAACAAATCCAGTGACTAATATCTATAATAATATAGCTATAACAATATAGGCTACAATAATAATCTTTTAATGTTAAAGTTATGTATATCGGGGAAAAACTAATCCACTAGAAAATAAGTCAGGGTACATTTATCGCCGAAAACAAATTAAATAAATGTGTGTGTGTTGGATTAAACTTATTAATTGATTAAGTTTATTCATCTATTTTAATAATTTTTCTAGACTTCGATAAATTTAAGATATTAGTATGAAATTTGAATGATTTTAATATCTATATTTTTTTAGTAATTACAAAACTTAAAATCTTTTCAGCCATTGGGTTTGTTATATTTGTGAAAATTTTATTCATATAATACGAATATGCTTATGACATATTGATCTTTATATAATACGAGTATGATTACAACATATTGATATTCGTAAAATACGAGTATGATTATGACATATTGATATTCGTAAAATACGAGTATGATTATGACATATTGATATTCGTAAAATACGAGAATGATTACAACAAATTGATATTCGTAAAATACGAGTATGATTACGAAATATTGTCCAAAACTTATTTAAACAATATATCATGGAGTATTTTTACATAGGGCCTACTATATTTATCCACACTACTATGAAACTTTTTCAAGGCCACAATTATAATATATCATATATGAAACCTATATGTTTTGCATATTATATGAATAACTATAATTTTACTGAAGTACGAATAATAATTATAAAATACATCTACATTGTAAGGCCTATATTCGGAGAACCTGTATAACTGTTCAAGAAATTATATATTTTAACAATACAATCGACTAAGTAAAATATCCAGCAAAACTTTTTCACATTTTAATGTTTCTTGTATTTCTAGTAATTTTATAAATATGTAACATCTTTTACATAATATATACATATATATATTTTAATAATTGTAGATCTTGTCATAGATTAATTAGGACATTATTAATATTGAAATTATAATTTATCTATGATATATTTCTAAAGTCTAATTTTAAAACATAACAATAATGTTATCATCTACATTTAATGTCATTTTACGAATTGTATTATGTAGAAAAGTAGTTATAGCAGCTGAAGATAAAATATGACAAATAAACATAACTGAAAACAGACATTAAGATTTTTTCAAAAATTTCGACATAATATGTCAGAAAATATGCATTCATCCCATATGCGACACACGAGTATCGTTGTCATGGTGTTCTTCGCGTGAAGATCTTGTCACGTCCGTGATGCTCCTCAAGTGATCAACAAGTCTATGATTATATTCACATACGAAACAAAACTTCTTAACATGACAACGAAGTCCGTGAAATTCTTTAAGTGACTAACAAGTTTGGAGTTCTTTGCACTGACAACATCTGTAAATTTATTATAGTGAGCAGTCTGTGAATTTCGTTATTAATGTGATACAACATTTGTGATGCTTTTTAATATGATGAATTAGTTTGAGATGTTCGACAAGTGACGAATAAGTTAATGATGTCCTTTATTAGGTAACGAACAACAAGTATGTGATGTTTTTCAAGTAACGTAACACATCTGTGAAATTCCTAAAGTAACGAGCAAGTATTTGATGTTCATCAATGGGTTAACATTTCTGTGATAATTGTAGATATATGTATATAAACAATATATTTATATGAAAAGAAAAAGAAAAACACTTTAGGAATGTAGTTCATAAATTGTTATTTAATAATTTTGTATTGTTTTTAATTACTTATCACTTTCCTCTTTCTTCTACTTTCTTTGTCCTTTTATCTGGCAGCACTTCATTATGAATGATTTTTTTATTGATTTTCTGAAAAAGTATATAAATATTCTAAAAGAAATAAATTGATTTTTTTGAAAATGTTCTATTAATTTTCAGAAAATAATAGTTTACCATTATTTATAGCAGTGCAATTTAACACAATTTTAGAAGTTAACTGAAATATTGTATATCAATACAGAAATATATTTTGTTATTCTTCGCAATTTCATAAATGTAAACTACAAAATTATAAGAAAACAATTGAAGAAAACAGTTGATTTATTTTTATTTAAACAAAAATTGGTTATTACATATATGTATTTAAACATATGGTTTATACGAAAAAAAATTGATGATATTAGTTAAAATTTCACGTAAATTAAACTAAATAATAATATTTGTTAATCACGAGTGAATAGCATTTTCTAAATTACAGTTAAGATTTGTTTTCATGTTGAAAACGTATTTTTTAGTCTTCACTTTCTACTCATATCATAGTAAGGTAATGCATTCAAATTTTATACCGTAAATTAAATATAGAACATAAGACATATATTAGAACATAATTTCGTCAAATATTTTTCCAAGAATATGTGAATATATATACATTGATGTATCTTTATATGTCTCTTATATTTATGTCTGCGTAAAATATAGATACAGTTTTTATAAGTAGAAATATGAAAAGCTTAAGAAAGTTAAAAACAATTCTACACACAAACATAAATTACAATGAGAGATCTTCGAAATATTTATAATATGTCAATAACAGCAATAAAACACGTTATATACAAAATTATTATTTTTTCAAATAGGAACAATAAAGTTTTATGTAGCCGGAGTATAAACTATAATTTATTATTATGTAAGAGTTTCACAATACGAGCTGAATGTATATATGACTCTTAATACATTTCAATGATGATATTAGAATATAAACTATACATGCATAGTGAATAAAATATATCTAATTCAACCATATGTAGCTTAAAGGTTTAGTAAATAAAATCTTTTAAATATATAAAGTTTAAAAACACTTTCTGTAAAATATTAACTGCTAAAGAATAAAATAAATTAGAAAATTTTGTTTATCACTTAAAAAGTAGATAACCTAGACCTTTCAACGAGGATGTGTCACCATGGATGTTTTAAATAGGACGTTTAACTGTAAGTTTTTATCAACAATAATATGCTGTTCACATTTTACAGGAAGAATTTTGTTGTGTAAATATCAATGATCGTTCGTTATTTACTAATGTGACCTGAATTATATGGCGCAGAAGATATACTTATATATTAGGTTAAATATAAACATTTGTTTGCAATAAACGCAAGTTTGAAATAACTGTAAAAATAAATAATAATTAGTGATATATGATGATAGTTTCATGGGATATATGATGGTAGTTTCACGGGATATATTTCACGGGATATATTTCACGGGACACATTAAAAAAAATTAGTTGGATGCCAACCATGTGAGTATAACATCTTAAAATGTTAAAATGCAAAATTAAATACAAAATTAACAATAATACGATAACAATATTTTTAATTATATACAATAATCAATGAATTTTTAAAATAACAATATTTAGATTCTGGAGTTTGAAAGATTTCAGATACTAAAATTCAAATAAATGAAACAGCGAACCTTTCCTCTATGTTTATTCTAATATGGTAGCTATGAAATCAACCAAAATGGTAACTATGAAACCAAATAAATGGTAACTATGAAACCAAATAAATGGTAACTATGGTAATATGGTAACTATGCAACCAATTAAATGGTAACTATGGTAATATGTTAACTATAAAATCAACTTATTTTTTAAAGATTATTGGATTACTGAATTTGAGGATATCACTTTTCAAATAGCCTACGTCAGTATTTATGAAATTAAGAAATACATAATTTAACAAAATTTGCTTCATATATGACGGACCTACCTTTTTTCGTTAATAAGTTTGTCGGGCATTGGACTATCTCTTTCGTTGGGTTGGGTTTTTAAACTCAAACCAATATATTTAACAATCCAACATTTTATAACATGCTCCATAGCTTCATAACATTAAGTACAGTAGGCGACAGATTATTATGAACACCTATATTTTTTCAAATATTTTTGTTAATTTATTATTGTTTTCATTTCTTAGTACTATATTGAATTTTATAATTAACTAATATGCAAATGGGTTACAGAAGACGTAACTGAATGTAAATATCAATCTAATTTATCTGCATCATGTTGTA
>JAUZND010004812.1:0-11506 GCA_034780555.1 Coelogynopora nodosa
CTCTCTCTCTCTCTCTCTCTCTCTCTCTCTCTCTCTCTCTCTCTCTCTCTCTCTCTCTCTCTCTCTATCTATCTCTCAAATAGTATTTCGTTAAAAAATCATACTGCTCAATATTTTTAATTATAGAAAATACTATGATAGTCTGAAAGGTTGATTTATTTAACTGAAGTTATATAAATTTGTCGTACAAAATGTAATCATTAATATTGTATATATTTTTAATGAACTTTATTAATACATTTTTTAGTTGTTTAACAATACGTCATTAATAAAATGATATTTAGGTATATAGGTAGATATGTGACAAATATATATAATTTACCCATATTTGTTGTTAACTAATCTGATGGAGTATCAAAATAATTTAGAAAATATTTGTATCTTATTGTGTTGTTTATTTTGTCAAGATGCTAATAAACATAATCAACATAAAACATAAAAACTCGCAACTTTAAAATAGCAATATTTACTATTTATAAAATTAATGAATACCAAAAAAATAATAACACACTTCAAAAAATAAATTGAGCAAGAAAAACAGTAAGAGCGGGAATATAAAAGAAAGTATGGAGAATAATAATCAATTAAAAATAAGAATGTTTGGATGTAATACAGTAAGAAAAAGCAGTACAGCGTTTAAAAAGATGGAAGTGGTTCAGTAGAAACACATAAAAGGCAGGGGAAACAATTGAAGACCAATGGAACAATAGAAAGTTAAAAGATTACATATATTGAAGTTGTGAATTAACATAATATGTGATTAATCAATCTGTGCGCACTTATTTATGTTGCAAAGATCCATAAAATAGATATTGTTAAATAAAAATCGCAGGAACACATAAAGTATACAGATAAAAGACCTCCAATATTCTAGATAACAGACAAATCAAAAGATTACAGAGAAACAAGTACTAGAATTATGGTAGAAGACATCGGAGGTGCTCATTAGAATACATATCAAAGAGACCCAGTGGAAGACATTTCGTATATATATATATATATATATATATATACATATACATATATGGATATAGACATTGCGGAAAACAGAAATTGTTGCACTCGATTTGAAAGTTATCCGATTATTATAAAATGAGCTAAATAATAATAAATTCAGAAAGGGTAATTTCATTCAGGGTGTTGAATCATAAATCATATACACGGATTAATAGAATGTTTACAGATTATGAACGAATGTTTATTTCTGTTTATTTAAGTTTTGGTACTTTTAATAAAATAAATAAAAGTTAAGGTATTAAAAAAATATATTTCATACTAATTTGTAATATAATCATTCAAACTGATCAACAATTATTTGCAGAAAACAGTTTATAAAACCAGTAGTTTTATTTATTTATTAGGAAATTTAATGAAATAACATGTGTACTTTTAGACATAATTGTCTAACATAATAATAATAATAATAATAATAATAATATAGAACACATATTTCATTAACGTTGTTTAATCAAGTGCAAGATAATAAGCACTAAAACAGAAAGTGTAAACTTTCATTACTTAGTCAAGAAATTGTGAAAAAGAAATTGCCTAAAATTGTTATACATATATGTTAATTTTAATTTTTCTATGTGATATTATAAAATACTTTTCGTAATTGCTAAAAGCTAGTACGTGAAAAAAAATTCATTCTTACTCATATATTATTTGTATACACACATATCTAAACAGTTTATTACTTAACAATCTTTGTATATCAGGAAGTAAGGTCAAATAGACACTACAAAAAAAATACTTCTTGAAATTCAAAGGATTTTTTTGGTCAAAATAATTTTATGGCTTCGTTTAATCTGAATTATATGTGTTTACCGTACAATTACTTTTACAGCAAAGAGTATATCTTATTCAGAATTTAGTTTTCTTCCTGCGGATGACAAGATATAGTGGGCATTTAAGATCTGCAACAAAGATAGGTAGTAAAGTAACATAGAATTTTTACTAGTACTTTTATATACGTTCACAGGATAAATAGACATTGTTAACAGGTAATAAAAGAAGGCAAACCTCAAAACAAAAATTGACATATTTATATAATAAAATTATAAATTTAAATCAATTTAGATATAAGATCAGTGAATGTTGACAGAATGGAAAACATGATGAACCTTTATTCATATTGGAATTTTTTTTTTTAACCTAATGCATGGAGGCAATCTTCAATTGTACCGATATTTTTATTATGCCTTCGGGTTTCAACTGATGATCTAATAGCAGAAAGGTATTTTATATAGTTTTCTAACAAAAATGTATAATTGGTATAAAAAATCATTATATTTATCGAGATTGTTGACTAAGAAAATATAAATTCTAGTTGAGTAATCAATCATAAATGATTTATCTAAAACAATTTCAAATTTTAAAATGAAAACTAATATGTATATACAAATGAAATAGGTTTTCAGTATAAATGAATATCTATATATTTTTTATTCTATTTTGCAATTTTCATTATACATATATATACGTTCACAGGATAAATAGTCATTGTTAACAGGTAATTTTCCCTATAGACTAAAAATATCACAAGTAAACCTTTTATATTTATAATATGTATATAATATTTTTTTCATAATAATATCATTTTTATTAAATTACGTGAACATTTAATAAAAAAGTATTATTTGCTATTACAATTTGGAGCGTACAATATTGTGCATGGAAATGTAATAATTTATGTAGTCTTATTATAATATATACTATTAATTAATAGTAAATTTTTTATATTTATTATCAAATTAATTACATGTAATATTAACATTATGATATTCCCATAAATAATGTTGAATACACCCTATTGTACAAAAACAATTAATTATTTAAAATATAAAAGCAAACGCAAATACAATACAAATTTATATTTATATTTATATAGACAATTACTCCCTGTATAAAAATAAAAACGATACAATAGAGAAAATTGAACATTAAATTAACTTGTCTATTACAAAACAAATGTATAGGGCATTTCGGCCCAATATTATTTTTGAAGTGTATTCTAATATGATATTTTTCATAGCGAATTTTTTAAATAAAGTTACCAATATTTAATAATTTATAAGATCGCAAAAAGATAGATAATAAAACTTTTCATTAAAATATTCAGTAAAATTAATTTGTGGAAGATTGTTTTGTTTATAATATAACTTATAAAAATTTTCATTCTTTACAACGATACGTAAATGTTTCACAATATACAAGTTTGATCGATTATCATGAAAGGTGTATACTATTGCTCATTGTAAAAACTTTCGTTTTCCGGCTCAATTTAAGAATGTTAAAATATATTATAAAATGAGATGGTTACATTAATATGAATTGGTAACTCAATCTTACATGTTCTTAGAAAAAGTTTATAAAATGTGTGAGTAACCTCACAAATATATATTTTCATAAACATATATAATATAAAAATTATAAATCCAATACTTATAATTCCTAATTGATTAATATTTTGATTGTTGTCTAGTATTACATTTTGTGTTAAAATTATTAAGTAATATAGAACATTTTCGATTTTGAAAATTATTACGTGTTTCACATTGAATTGATTTCGATGGTTGTATATTAACTATTTAAGATTTGTTTATTTAATCAGTTTACGTATGACGATTTCAAATATAATGTGACAAAAATTCGTTCAGTTATATATATATATATATATATATATATTAATGTTATATTTTATTGATAAAAACAGCAATGTACAATATTAAAATCTAACCAAATGCCATAAGTGAGTAATGTTTTTGATACAGCATTGAAACAAATTAGCCTACTTTTAATTACATACTTTTCGAGGGCCAGCCATAATAAAAACATTTAAACATTGTTGTTATTACATATAGAGCTTATCAATGTCTCTATAAATATAAAGGAAGAGAAAACTTTACTGATATTCAGCTCAAAATTATTAATATTTAAAAAAATTATAATCTTAACTCCATTATACTTGAAAAATTTAATGCTTAGAAATCATCCAAATCCAACTTAAATTACATCCTTGATATTTTATTAAATTTAAATAAAACATAGTAATATTTATTATAATGTACAATTTTTAGAGTTAAATATTGAAATTGTTTTGTTGTACGATATATTTTAAGTTTTAATTTATATAATTCAAAATATTTACTATTGCTAATTGATTTTCATCTAAATAAAAACTATTTATAAAGTCAGAAAGCTTATTTAATTTACAATTTATAATTACTTTGAATAATATATTAGTTGTGTCACAGTATATTTAAAATATTTATTATTATCGTACAAAGCAAAATAAGGTTCAATTTTTATTATTTATAACATAAAGAAATATAGATTAATGTTGTGCAATGCATTGTAAAACATCGATAATAATTAAATTGAAGTAATATCACAGTTGTTACATATGATACGCTCGAAATCCTGGTTAATATTACGTATATCATATTTAGATTTTATAATGCTTGTAACAGTGAATTAAAATAAAATAAAATGTCCGTTATAAATTTAATATATGTTACTCATAAAAAATTGTAACAAAATTACTAATAAACATTCAAATATTTTTTCGAAACATAGATACATAGAAACATAACAAAAAAATAATGTTTGAAAACTGCTCAATAAAGAGATACATTTTTAAAAAGATGATCTTATAAAAAAAATCATGTTTGCATATGTTAAATGCCTTATTAATGTAGGGAGTAAAGGTAAAATTTAAAATCGTTAAAAACTATAATATAGTAATTTTTTTCCATCTTACAAAACCATTTTTTATTAACAAATGCTTTTCGGTAAAATCCCACGCTAATAAATTTCTAGATTTAATTACTTTATTTCATCAGTCGCAACCAAAAGCATCAATGAAACACTTTTATTACCCCGGAAGTATTTACGCCCAGTTATAAGTCCAAGAAAAAGGTTCTCTAAACTGAAGGGATTATTTTATAAATTGTTTTTACCCTGAGACTAAATTAGCTCCAAAATAATATAGTGGGCCTGTGGATTTAATACATGTAGAAATTAACATAGAGACATGTATAATAAAGCAGAACCGCATCTGTGGCATGCCGATTCACTTGTCCCTAATTATCTTCAATGTATCTTGCATGTCGTTGATGATTTTTAGTCGTTTACTATAACAGTCTTTACTATTGCCATCTGTATGCCATCCC
This sequence comes from Coelogynopora nodosa, assembly GCA_034780555.1. NCBI lineage: Eukaryota > Metazoa > Platyhelminthes > Proseriata > Coelogynoporidae > Coelogynopora > Coelogynopora nodosa. The sequence goes on from JAUZND010004812.1 coordinate 5,175, forward strand.
ATTAGAGTAGGATAACTTATAAAAGCAATTCCTTTGCCTTTGTAAGTGTACATGGTGTACGGTACTAATCACTGCCCCAAACATCCACCCCTCACCCCGCTCCCCTACTACCCCTCTGATTTTTGCCTCATATATTATATTACTAAACCACCTTGATTTGACGATCATTATATAGTAACTATGGAAAGTTTAGCAAAGCCTTCGCACTGCACCATAATTGTGGCTAATTAGCAACGAAGCAGACAATTTTGTTACTTTGTGGTCTGCGGCTACGTCTGTGATGCCTTTAGTCATGGATGAACCTGCTTCTACGTGACACTAAAGTATTCCCCATGTTGATTAGTTATGTTATGTTACGTCTATGGTAGGTATAGACATAGAGTTGGGTGAGATGTATACACCAACAGGTAGTCAATTATAATCATTAACTGTTTCTAAAAGAATTTGCAGTTTTTTTTATTTAAATTATATTTAAAACAATAATTTTAAAGTATTTCAAATTTTTTAACTGTGATTAATTCAAAATATATATTATTATATATAAATATTTCAGCTATCTATAATTGTATGCATCGCAGCATTTATAAATATCGGGGCTGGTATAAATCAACTTTACTGCCTATTTTTTCATTTTATAAAACAATCACACAACAAACAGCCTTCTTAAAATTTGTATAAGTAGAAAACGTACTTAGTTGAAAAGTCGATATAGGATACGACTATACCTATTTCATATTAAATATTTAATCAATATATGACTACTGATGATAAACGAAAGACAACTGGCGAGACAACTAATATAATAAGAAAAGTTTTAAATATTTAAAAGTAATTTTTTTAATTTATATTTGTTGTCTAAAAGTAAATGGGAAACTATTCCTTAATAAATATTTATATTTTTGAATTATGGATTAAATTGTGTTATGTTTTAAAGTGTATTATCATAAAATTATTTATACAAGGTGGACTCTTTGTGGGTAAACTATATTTCCTACTGTATAAGTATAATCCTATATCATTATGTCGAAAACTTTTGCTATGGAATTTCAAATTTCAAAATTATGAATCCACTTTGTTTGTTTGATCCCCAGATTACTATAGTCTCAATACGAGCGCCAATTTTTTAATAATCATTTGACAAACAAGTACAACAGTCCAAGAACTATAGATCTATTGAGTGGCTTACATGATCCCTGGACCCACACACTGTGACTTCAGTTGGTGGGTTATCATTAATTAAAGATGTACACAAACTGTGATGTTTTTCATAGTCGAGATGTTCATTGATTAAAATAATTAAATGAAATCCCTCAATAAATTTTCTACGATAGAAACTTGAAATAAACATTTGAGAAACTATAAGTACTACATCATGCTAAGATATATAATCAAGGGGATTTTTTAAACTCAAAAAGTTACATTTCTAAATAAATATATAACAGTCTGTTTAACTTTTACGATTGACGAATACTCTGTAAATGTGTATTATTATACTCATTGCTAAGAGTTATCATATAATAAAAAGTAAGATAATTACGGACAAAGACTTTGACCAATCTTGTACCATATGAAATCAAAACACATTTAATATATTTTCTACCAAATATGTAGATCGTTACAAATCAATGTTATGTGTATAATAGTAAAATTAATACAATTGAGAAACTATAGATCTAACGTAACCAAAACATAATATGATTATTTTCCTGAAATAGTACTTTTCTAATGAAGGATGTAATTTTTTTTCTGTGGATTATTTTTAAAATCAATTATATAATCTATGATATAGTATAAAAATCTATTGATAAAAAATAAGTCAAATTCACTTGGCATAACAAAATTAAAAATCAATAATATTTTTTTAATTGCCGGGATTATAGATTAATTTAAATCAAGTTTATTAATAAAGGCTTGATAAATACAAGTTGTCAAAATAGTATGTTTTAGAAAAATATCGTTACTTTTACTGCGCTATGGTAACGATTTAGTATACATTCCGCGTTTGAAATTGTACCATTGTGTAGACCAAAAAGATTTGAAGATAATTTTAAAAAATAATGAAAAATTGTCTCTTTCATTTGGTGTCAAATGTTCTGTGTTTTTTATATTGCAATTTAAAAAAGTGTCAAGAAAAGTAAAAAAACGTATTTAAAATCCACTTTTCAAAACGAGCATAAAAAAACTATTTTACATACAGTTTATAAAAATTAAATAATTGAAATCAATTTTTAATGAAAATGTTAGAAAATCAAAGTTTCGAGCATATCATGTGTTACAGGTATTATTTAATTTCAATTTAATTATTATCTTAATTTGCTTTGTTGTACAATAATAATAAATATTGAAACAATAATAATTAGTAATATTTTAACAATAATAATAACTTTGATATTACTTGAATTGTCGTTAAATAAATATTATTGTAAATATACTGTAATATAACTAATATATTATTCAGAGTAATAATAAATTGTAAATTAAATAGGCTTTCTGACTTATTAAACAGTTTTTATTTTATTGAAAATCAATAAGCAATAGGAAATTTTAAGAATTATATAAGTTATAACGTAAAATATATGACATAACAAAACAATTTCAATATTTATCTCTAAAAATTATATCACTTTGATTTATTTAAATTTAATTAAATAACACGATTTCCAAGTTTTTAATTTTTTATGTATAATGAAGTTAAGATACTCTTACATTGATACTCATTTAAAAAATATATATATGTCTAATTTTGAGCTGAATATCAGTAAAGTTTTCACTTCATTTATATTTATATAGACATTGACAAGCTATATAATATAATAACAACAATGTTTAAATTTATGAATTATGGCTGGCTCTAGAAAAGTATGTAATTAAAATTAATTTGTTTCAATGCTCTACATATATTAGAAACTTAATAGAAATGGATATTGCCTGTATTTATTATTTCATAATGAAAAACATTAGTCACTTATTGCATTTGGTAAGATTTTAATATTGTACATTGTTATATTTTTCAATAAAACATATCATTAAAATAAGTATATGTATGTATATATATATTTATAGCGGAACGACTTTTTGTTACTATATATTTGAAATCGTCATACGTAAAATGATTAGATAAACCAAAGTTTAAATTTTAATAAATATTTAACACATTTAGTATATACACAACTATCTAAATCAATTCAATGTGAAACACATACAAATATTCAAAATCGGAAATGTTCTATTACTTAATAATTATAACACAAAATAAAATACTAGACAACAATCAAAATTAATATAAATCAATTGGGAATTATAAGTAGGGGCCTATTGGATTTATAAGTTTTATATATATATTTTTTTTATATTTGTGAGGTTACTCACATATTTTTGAATTTTTTTCTAAGAACATGAGTTACCAATTCATATAAATGTAACTATCTCAATTTATCATATATTTTAATATTCTTAAATATTGACCCAGTAAACGAAAATGTTCACAATTACCGATAGTATACATTTTTTATTAGAATCGATCAAACTTGTATATTATTAAACAATTTCGTTGTAAAGAATGAATATTGATGTAATTTAGATTATATAAAAAAACCAATCCTTCACAAATTAATTTGTAAAATTACATTAATTTGACTGAATATTTAGATGAACATAAAAAAGATATATTAATTATATGTATAATATATAGATTATATAAATTTTATAAATTTTATAAATTTTATAAATTTTATAAATTTTATAAATATTAGATTATCAATATAAAGATATTTATATACTGGACGAATTAATTTCTGTTATTAACAGAATTATTCATTACATTTTTATCAGATTGCTTCATATTATCTGTTGAACTAATATATAAAAGCAATTTATACTTTTATATAATTCCTAGATATTCTGTACTATGTAAGCTTACCTATATAAGGCATATATAGTCGATTCAATATATAGACTATTATATTCTACAAACCACAAATTATCAACTTCTAAATGATTGTTTTCACGTTCACTAATAAATAAATTTTTAAGCAATATTACTTAGCAAATTTTTTAGCAAAATTACTATTTTCTACCTATTTTTTATGACAAGCTAGAGAAATCAATCAAAAATGTAACAAAATACTTACAATAGTTACTTGTGTTTCAATTCCACAACTTATTTTAGCAAAAATAATTTTCCCATTCTTAGTTTTGCTGCACAAAACGGATAAATTCTCCCACATCGTCCTATTGGTTGGAGCATATCTCTAACTAGTTTATGGAACCAATAGTCAAAGCGAGTAGAAAAGTATTATTTACAATTACTCATCATAATATTAAATTTGCGTGCTTTTTACTTTGGCTAATAATTAATACATAACTATGTTTTTTGACATCAGATTGGCGCCAATGATTCTGAAAGCCTCATAGAACTTTCATCATGGCTAGCCATGTTAACATTAACAAATAACTTCTGTGATATCTTTGTCATTGATAATAAGAGTAATTTCTTCCGCTGAATACTACATGAGCCCTTGTAGTTTTGGAACAGCAGTATATATAAGCCCATTACCAAAAAGATATAATAATCTTTATAATGTAATTAATTAATAAAAAACAAAAAATAATATCATAACTGAAATTTTTTGGATATATCAATTTAATTACATTTAACATAATTCAAATAAAGTATAAATTTGGCTAAAAAAATTAAAAGCAAAAACATTAAAAAAATAATAGATTATCACATTACGTAGAATTGGTACACGTTGAAAGTTATGATATTAAAGACTGTTTACTTTGATTATTCAGCAGTATAAGATTATCCAATTTGTCAATGAATAGGCCCTAATGACTGCTTATTTCGTTTATTTAAATTTATAATAAGGTTCAATAGAATTAGGTAAATTTTGGGTATTGATTTAGTACAAATGAAACTTTTAAAATATTTAATTAGTAAAAGGTCCATGGTTAATATATAAATATATAAATAGCCCTCGCCTCAGTGCAACTTTGAAAACTGTTTATTTTTATTTTTTTCTGAATATAGTTTCAATATAGTTTCAAATAGGCAATAATACGTATTAAAAGAATTCATTTGTTTAAATTGTTGAAACCATGGTGATTTTTAAATAATCATCTTTAATAGCGATTTTGGATGGGAAATATTTGCTATGTTTAGTCTTCCAATATTCAATAGTAACAATATTTGAATGTAACAATAAGTGTTACAATTAAAATTAATATACGCTTAAATAATATATTTACCATTTTCAAAAATGCATAAAAATGTTTAAAAATATTTAATAAATCTTCATTTTGGCTACGCTTTATCAATTTTGGACTGACCATCATAAAATACTGTTACCATACCACTGACCTATTTAATCGTACATGCTCTTAACTCAAATGGTAAAAAAGGATGGTAAATGATGGTAAAAATGAAAAATTGTAAATAAAGATAAAAAATTGTAAATAAAGATAAAAAATTGTAAATAAAGATAAAAAATTGTATAATATAATAATATAATAAATATATATTTATAATAAATATAATAAATAATAATATATTAATATATAAGTGTATAATTAAAACACTTATAATTATAATAGTCCCGAAACGTATTACATTTTGTTTAAAGTCTTAGAAATAAAATTAGTTTAAACTCCCCTTCGTCATACACACTCAGCGATAATTTCTAGCGTTTTATTAATCTAATGAATACTATTGTAGGAATCACATGATTACATCATTCCAGGATATATCTACGTATATAATATTATGATTATAATCGATAGAGTAGTATAGGAAGAGTGGATTCTGACTCACTTATAAATAGATTTATGAGTCATGGCTAAAAATAGACCATGATCCCCCCCCTTACCCCCCAAATTTTTGTTTTTGTTTCTAAAGCTATGATCAACTTATAAGTAGTAAAATCGAACTCAGTGACCTTGAATTAGTGGTATTCGAACTTGATTTTGTTCAAATCTGTCAATAGGAAGCCATACTAGCCAAAAAACTCATACTCGCTTCTGATTGGCCGAAAATGTCCAAAAATGTAATTTAAAAAAATTATCCCCACCTACTTTTTTTCTATTTTTTTTACCCTCCCCCCTTTTTTTTGTATAAATAGAGACGACTCCACTGTTTAAATTCATTCTGCTCCAAGCTCTTGACACGAATGGTCGTATTTGTGCGCTCTGCTCTCATTACTTAACACTACTTTATTTACTGCTACTTTGCTAATACTTTATTTACTACTACTTTGTCGATACTACTACGTGACTTATTTTTTTATTTTATCATGAATTCATTATTCGGAAATATTTCTGATATTTCAAGCAGT
>JAUZND010004813.1:0-11506 GCA_034780555.1 Coelogynopora nodosa
GATTTTTAGTATAATGTTATTTTTGTATTTGCGAAATATAATCAATTGATATTTATATTGGTTATCAATTTTTATATACCTGCAATTTAATAAGGAGACATAGATAAAAAGTGGTAGAATACTATTTTGATGTATATTTATTATAATTTGAATTACTACTCATCACTGTTCTTAAAATATTAACTAGGAATTTAGGTGATTTAGAAGAGATGTGGTGGTACATGAAAGGGTTATAAATAATATAATTTTAACTTTATTACTAATTGCAAATATACTTCCAAAAGAATGTTTCTTAAAGAATAGATATCCTAGTAATTTAACCTTTTGATAGGATCTTATTCTAAATTAATATATTGTAACATTTTTTTACTGAAATAATTATTTATTTATGTTTCGCTTTTAAACGCTCAGTTTTTGCTTACTATGTTTATATAAAATTACGTGTATACAAAAAACAATAAACTAATCAGCATAATTCATAAATAAACGAAGTCAGCTAGATTCATAATTCAGCATATTATAGTCTATGAGCATTCGTCTCTAAAAGCAGTTAGTATTTTTGCAGGTAATTATTATAGTTATAAAATATAATCGTATATACAGGCCTACATATTTAATGATATCAAGGTGTTAGAATCCATTAATTATAATCTATTATGTATTTTATTTTTGCAAATAACCAATACAAAACGTTTTCAAAATATTTTTAAAATTTTTGTACTTCATTTCAGCCCCAATTTACAACATAACGACAAATCAACACACGTTCGTTATAAAACGATCTATTCGATTAATTGGTTTCTATATTACTATATTCATTAAGAAACCTAATAGTAACTAATAAAAAACGTATACATTTAGAAAAAGGTAGGAATTTTATACGCAATAAAACAACTGATTTATTTTTGCAAACAAAATGCTTATAATAGCCGTAGCATATCTAGTGTTTATTTTGAACTCTGTGTGTTAGACCGACGAGTATTGCACTATTATCTTACTGTTAACTGCACAAGTTGAAATAAAATTAATATATAATCGATCCAATATAGTATATATTAAACAAAGTGTAATTACTATATCTATATGTTCCAAGTTAATTTAGCATTAATGACTTATTTGTCAATGTGTCACGTGATCTGGCCTGACCCGGAAGAGGTCATAAAATCAGTTTTTAACTTCATCCAACACATTTTTTTCAACAACATTTCACATGAATATGATACTGTTGGAGATCTGGATAGTAAATTTTTAACATACTCCAGTCGATTTTTTATCGCAACATTTTGAATTCTTGATTTTAAATGGTTGTTAAACCAGTACAGACCAAAAATGTATTGTGTTTACTAAAACAATTTAGAACATAATTTATATCCATGTTAAACTTTTTTTAAAAAGCGGAAAAACAAAAATAACCAATTCTTAAGAAAATTGGATTTTACTATTAAAAAAATTAAACATTTAATTTTTAGAAACATTCACGTGAACTAAGGAATAGCGAATAAAATATTTACTGATGTTAAATTTATTAGAAAAAATCTTTTTCATTAGTTCTAAATTTTAGGCTTATAACTTGTTTTTAAATAATTTATTACATTTTCACTAGAAACCGAACAGAACAACACAAAAAACATAATATTTTTGTCCTTTTATTAAAATATATCATAAGACATTTTTCTGTGGTGCATATAAATGGATACAATTCTAAAAACTAAATACAGAAAATACTATATCGATGCACAACATCAGAATAAAATCAGAAATCAGTATAAAGACTATTTATATTATAGTTTTCAAGCATTATTAAAATAATAAAATGAACATAATGTAAACTTTTGCGCATTGAATAAATAAATTAATTGATTTTATCGAAGAATTTTCGTTAACAACCGTTCGTTATATACTTGCTTCAATTGAAGTATTCAAATTTGAAAAATCTATAAGTTTATTAATGCTTTCAAAATAAAAAATGTTTGGCTATATGTGATTAACACAGTTTCTTTGTAAATTATAGCTTATCAAATAAGAAAAAGGTTTTACATTATACACTTAACAATTTATTTTAATGAGCTGTGTATATATATATATATTGAAACAAATATATTGACATGAAAAGTACAACGTTTAATGTAAAAGAGATTGGAAAACATCCCTTAAAGCACTTACGCATAATTCAAAAACGTACTTATAGACCAATGTAGAAATTAGTATTAATTGTGCTGCATTTTACGTTTCCTTATAACTCTAGTTAAAATATGGCATAAAATGTGTCACACTTAATTTGAAATTTAATTATGCATAAGAATCCAGTGAAAGAAGTGTAGGAGTCATTTAACAATTTAACCATCTTGAAAGAATATCAAAGTTGACATAATTATTTAACATGGAGGATTGTAAATAGTATCAGTAATTAACACAACCGCTTCAATAATAATAAAAATACACCCATAGGATTCAAATTTTATTTATTATACTCTTACCTAAACAAAACACGCCATCAATAACCATTTATAAAAAACAGCGTATTGTGTGTATAATACAAAACCAAGACACTTAGAATAAATTAAATAACAGATAAAAGGCACAATACAGTATATACCTTATCACGGAAATATAACTTATTATAGAGAATATATAAAAGGAATCAATGGTTGCCATTATCAAAGTGGACCTATATGTACACATTTACCCTCTAGAGGAGTTCAAATAGAAAGTATGACTCGACTGCTAGAAATTAAAAATACGTAATAAGAAATACAAATATTCTGTAACCATGACTTCATTCTAATATGCCACAGTATATATGCGTTGGTCCGTTGTTTCAGTCTCTAGTATGGAGCAGTCATCAAGGGTTGGGGATGATTTGCGACCCCGAAATCTGATTCAACAAAAGCCTCAATCGAGCATCCCTTCGGTGAGGCCCTGAAATGACAAAACGTGCATTCGTTTAACTTTGCTATTACAATAAAGTCAGGCATCCTCTCCATATAGTCATAACATTTAATACATTGTGATTTAATTAACTTGATAAATATAAATTTTTAAATGAATTCACTTAATTTATGTAATTACAGTGACACTGGGAACAACTCAACTCTCTTCTGCCAGATAAATATGAACGAAGCATTAAAATAATTTGACAGCAGTTTGCATATACCTTTATAACTCGGTACAAAAGTATAAGCAGTATGGTTAATATCCTTCTAAACAAATATAACACAACATTAAAATGTTCACTTTCTTTAAAACAAAATCGAGCTGTGGTTTAAAGTCCATAGTTGTAACAAAAAAACAACCATATATTGACATTATTTGAAATACACGGAAAAAAGTAGATTAACGCAATAAATCAATGGGAAGTTCTCCATTCGTTAACAAACAGTATAGCAAATAATTAAAAATATACAATAACATTAATATTAACATAAAATGCAGGTAATAAATTCACAATAACCATAACTTATAGCACGACAAACCTTATTAGCTCCTCTTGCAAAATTATTGCCTTTTCTTGGTAAACAAAATAAAAGTGATATAATCGAAATATTTATTATTAACAAATTGATTTCTAAAACGATGTAACTAATTGTCACCTGAGTAATTCCTGCAAATCGTGAGCTACGCCTTCGCTGAAAGTATTCAACGTAAAATATCTAAATTAATTCCAAATACTAAGAGTTCATGCAGAGAATGAATTAAAATAATAAATGTATAATTTATAGAAATAAGTGAGATGGAACAAAACCAAAATTTGATATTTAGTTCAATTAAATACATAATGAATTAATATTAACAATTTGCATAAAATTACTAACCATACTAGCCATAAATCTATAAAAAAAAAAATTTTTAAATCTGTACTAAGGACCGTCAGACCAAAAAGTAATATAATGAAAAGATCAAGAGAAAGTTTTAATTGATCGTAATTTTAAATACACCAATGGATTGTTTGAATGGGTTTTAATTACCTCTTACATAATTGTATAACTAAATATATAATGCAATGAGAACATTGATCGATAGAAACTACCGAAATAATTAACAAATTCTGAGTTATATATTTGTATAGATCCACTTAAAGAATGGCTGTAACTTAAATCCGGAGGAAAAACCGCAGGACAAATCCGAAGCAAATTTAACCTATTTATCAAGGTTATCAATGCAAAAGTATATAAAATAAACAAAATGGATTTTAAAATAATCAAATTAAATAATAAAAATAAATGTAAGGGATTTTAGAATGTCGATAAAAATGGTAAACAAAACGTATACATTTAAATTAATTCTGAAATATACAGATAAAAAAATGATAACTAATTTAAAGTAATTATTACATTCTTTAAATTAAATTGTTTGTTTATCTTTGTGACTTGCTTTAATGCCGACATTGACAACTAGTTATTTATTCCAACAGATTTAAGTGACAAATTAAAGAATTCCCGAATCGTTGTTAAATTCTTAAATATACACGATCAAATACGATCGAACAGCAAGTTAATCTAATATATTAATAACATACATTAAATAAAATATCATAATTATTCGATCATATTTCATCATATTCAATCATATTCAACTGATCAATGTCACAAAAAACAACAGAGCGAATCAATAAAACGGTATTCGCGCAAGGCAAACAGGAATTATAGTGAAAGTCGCCCAAAGTAGGTGGCCCAAAGTGTAACTGCTATTTATAGATCACTTTTATTTTACCGTTTGTGTCGTTTAGATACAATGTTCATTTGTTACCATTTTTACCTTTTTTAATAAGAGTGTAGATTATTATCAACGCACACATACATCAGCTCAACTTACTGCGTGAACTCGACAGTCTAATAATTAGGAGTCATCAACTCGATAGGTAGTTTATTTGAACTACCAAAACACAAAACACGCCTGTCGCGCGCAGCTCAACTATCTAGCGAAGTCGATTGACCCGTATATTTTGATAGATATAAACTTAATTGTTCAATTGTTGTGTGTGTATTATCGTAATGATTTATCGTATGCTGTGATGGATGGCTCGAATAAATTCAATCCAGTTTTAGATTTTCCGGTTTGTGTGCGAGTGTCTCGCAAGCATTCATGGGTTGGTTTGTAATATGCACTCTGATTGTATTTAGCATATATCATATTATATGTAATTATTGTATTTTAATTTAAATATTTAATTAAATAATCTTAAAATATAGTTCGCCTAAAGTAAAAATAAAACAATGATGTTGGTATTAAAAAAATATTCTACATCACCTAGTCATAAAATAACATATACAATTAATAAAGAACTACTTCAAGCGTATAAATAACAATATGCAACGTACAGAAAAAGTATTTAACGGGGTATATCTCGGGTTTTTGAAAGAAGTATTTTTTAATAGATTAGGTACAAATACTAAGAAAATAAGTTCAAAATAATGAAAATTACCAATATTGTTATTTTACAAGGCTATGTAAAAATTTATGATTTTCTGCCTATTACATGAAATTTAGGGCATTTTCAAAATTTGAATTTTGCAATTTTGCAAAATTTTGCATGTGTTATTATATATAAATATAATAAAAATTAGTTAGGACCTACATAGCAAATACGAAGAAAGTTGTGAAAATGTTCAACCAATAATGTAACACATTTTCTAAATATAAACATTTCAAGCTAATTCCTTCACTAATTTTTATTGAGAATAACTAAGTACATAAATGGTTAAAAATTGTGAGGATCCAGCATGTATATTTAATGAGTTAATACATGTTTAAGCATAAAAAATAATATTTTACAGGAACGGTATTAAAAAATATTACAACATTGTAAATAAATGAATATTTTGCAATATTTACAAAATATAGATGCTCACATCTGATTAGAATAATCTAGTATAAATAAATTAAGTATGTCCATCAGACTGTTAACTCTTTTCTTCTTGAAGAATTTTTTCTTTTTTCTGTAGGAACAGTCTAGATTCAAGTGCAGCTTTGCGGGTAAAATTAGCAAGTATTTTTTTGTCAGATGTTAAAAATAGCCTTTTTGCAGTCAGTGTTACAGGTGGGTTCCATTTTTGTATTTGTGCAGTGTATGATGATAAAATACACTTATTGAAAGAAGACACTGTTTGACAAACAGCTAGCGATTTTTTTTGAAACCGCAAAATGTTTGTTTTGGGCATTTTTGGACACGTTGTCATTTGCTATCGCTCTTTGATAAAAACACAAAGAGGTTTTTGATGTAGAGTACCATAAATGCTGAGGAATTGTGTATGTAGAGGAGTAGTGGAGCACTGTACCAAAAATCGCTCAATTCATTAACATTCATGCTTTTATGATCTGTATTCCTGCTTGAAACTAAAATTTTCTGATTCTCGGCATTTCTAAGTATATAAATCAGCAACAACAAACAATTTCAATAAATTGTTCAAAAATCCTTAAATTAGATAAATACATACTTACACCTTATATTTCAAGCAAAACTGTATACGAATGTAAAACGCATTTATTTTAAGGAAAGTTTCCATATTGGCAACTTTACTGAAACTGACTATATTGGCTACTTTATTGAAACTGACTATATTGGCTACAACTTTTTGATTGAAACTGACTATATTGGCTAACACTTTTTAATCAAACAGTCACTTTTTCGTAGAAAATAAATGTTATTTAATCATTATAGAATGCCGTTATTCAAACTCTTAGTATATTAATTGGTAAATATTTAACACAAAATTGAACAATTATTAATTAATTAAAAATAATATATTTTCATACTATGTACAGAGACAGCTGAAGAGCCCATTGAATTTTCTTATTGCCAACACATAACTCAATATATTAGCCAAATTTGAACTTTTGACTTGGAACAACAATAGAAACAAACCAATATTGCAAATAAAGAAAACTGTAGCAACATGTATTATTATCGAAGAAATTGAAACACAAAACCAAGTACTACATACCGAGGTTAAATCTTCAGTACTCTCCCCAAATGAACTGAACGTGTAAGGTAACACCTAAAATTATTTCAGAATTTCATCGAAAACAAATGTGAGTGAGCTTCAAATAAGTACGACGATACAAATTCAATCGCACCGGCAAAATAATATTTAATTATTTTCAATCTATTATAATTATTGTGACATCATTCATGCATAATACATTAGTGCAAAGCAATTATTTGTTCAGTACATTGTAATTCGGACAATTGGCAATTCATCTCAGTAGCATTTGGGTATAAATATAATATCATAATAAAAAGTTATATGAGCCATTTAAAAGTGCCAACGAATTATGGAAAACAAAGTAACTAAGCGTATTGTGCTAATACAGAATATATACGATATAATATATAAGAACAAAACAATAAAAAGCAGTATGATCTGACTGTAACAATTTGGAGCTGAAATCAGTTATATTGAATTACTATCGACAACATTCCATGTTTGCTATAACATATGAATCAGATCTCAGCTCATTGGAATTGTTCTTTTGTGTTTCTCTTGTGTTTCTCTGTGGTTACACTCACTACATACAGGAATAACAAGTTTTAACATTTTAATTTTAGAATACATATATATTACTTGACTCAAAATATGCTTCTAATATAATTAAAAACTTATTTCAAAAACATTTTTAAATAGCGCTATCAAACTGTATATAGATAGTCTGTACTTAAATATTTTGAAATATTAAAACTATATCGATATGTCTTTTTGACATTTCCATATTATAAACAACACGCTCAAATGACAGTAGTATGTAAACGACAAATAGAAATAAGCAATAACATTATGCAGTGACTGAAAGCGATACTTTTAACAAGTGAACAAAACTATTGTGTGAAACAAAATGAAAATAGTTCGTTACCACTGATTGCCTATGTTTAGCGTCTTCAGATACCTACACAAGTAACACAAACAAGGAATATCAATATAAAATATGAATATATTTAAATAAACAAAACATTAAAACAATCGAGATTCAAATATTTTTCACAATTTCATATAAATAAACACTCTGTGTATAATTGACAGTATATGGCATAAACTCCAAAAAACAAAACGATAATAAGCGATAACATTAGGCATTGACAGAAAGCGATACCCTTAACAAATGAACCAAACTAATGAGTGAAACAAAATTAAAGTTTAGTCGGTTACCACGGATTGTTTCTTTTTATTGAAGTCTTCATTGGACTGCACAAGTAACAAGAAGATATCACTATAAACTATATTACATATGGGTCATCCATATATGGGGGAAAAATCAGAAAAACAAAATGAGTTTCAACTATATACATACGTATATAGAACACGTGCGATATAACATTTTTACACTTATATCTGTCACATCTGAACATAGTAGGAACAGCGCGAGGACCTAATGATCCGCCATAAACTGCCCTCTTCGGCAGAATAAAGAATATCATGTTTTAAAGTTAATTTTGAACGATTAAAAATCTGTTTCAAATGTTTTCATATACAATGTGTGTTTTATGTGTTAATAACATTTACCAATTATGTGTTAATAACAATTTAAGATATTTAATAATTATTTACACAATATGTGTAAAGTCATACTTTATACAACTCGAGGACGTTGTATACAATTTTTGTTAAATAAAACAATATATATACAGATCTACATTTTTTAGGTAATACATTTTTTTTTAATATTGTTAAAACGTTTTTTTTAATTAGTCAATGTCACAATTGTAATGGTTACATAGAGAATACAATCCGTATTGGTACACATTCGTATATATTCTTTTAATGTAAAGTATTCCGCTAAACAGTGAGATATGTTGACAAAATACCAGTAGCAAATCTATGAAATCGGTCATGTTTCAGGACGCGCTAAAATTGGTTTTAATATTAATACTAATGTCACAAAACATTCAGAATTTATTATTTTATATACCCAATACAATACATGTTGCATGGTCTTGTAGCAATGGTAATTGTTGTTATTTTATATAATGTTCTAATCTATCGTATAGCTACAACCTTTGTTTACATGAAAAATAATAGATGCACAGTTTGGCACGTGCGAAAACCTTTATTAATAGTCCTTTATTAATACCGTAAAATAGGGTATCTTTTACAAAAATTACAGTTATGTCTTGGTGACTTCAAATGAACAACATTCTATATATATTATTTGCATGGCACACGTATATTGTATATTTACTGAATGAAGAGTAACACCTCGACGAAATGGGTAAAATGGGCTAACTCAAGTTAAAATATATTTTTTACATAAATTCTATGTATACAGCCACAGGTCCATATCAGGCATTTTTAATGTCACAAAACATTTTTGCAATGATTGTCTGTTGCTGTGAATGATTACATAAAAAATTCCTTCATTTCCTTAGAAATATTGGTGAAGTTGAATTTATGTTGAATTACTTAGTAAAACACTAAATCATTATAATTATAATGCATATCCTACCAAAACAATCTTAGCAAATACCAATAAGAAATATATGTGAGACTTGGCAAGATGTTGGTAAGACGCTAGTAAGAAATATCCAAGCTTCAAATCAGTGGTTTGATAGACACTATTTCTCAATCCGGGCCCCACTTTACGACGTAACAAAAAATACACCAATATTTATCTGTGAACTATCTACTCGGGACTGACAACAGACAGGACAACTTGGCGGCGACGCACAAAATGATCCAACCACCCCCCCCCCCCCCCCGCCACACCACCGTCACACAGACGGACAGGTAGGGCCAACTATAGGGGACTGTGACTTCAACCTACCAAACTGGTCTCCATGTTGGCCATCCGTGAGGTGACCTGACAGAGCTCCTTCTCGCGTGAGCCAAGCTCCGTTTTGAGGGTGCGAATCTCGTAGTCCTTCCGTTTCAACTTCTCGCGTGACTGTTTCTGCTTAGCGGCGGCCTACACACACACACACACCCGTTATTATATTTGACTCTCAGTGTAGAGAGTTTGAAGGCCCAAGAGCCAAAAAGAATCCAGAGAAAATCATCTATCTGCCTTAGCGGAAGAATTTTCAAATCTAGTTCGAGTGTATAGCTACATATAATATAACAACCATAATATTATGTAAACATAACCGTTCTTTTGTTTACGTAGACAAAAAAAGGTCCGATTCAAACACAAGAAAAATCACACTAAGCTAACTAGAGAATAAACATTACATTTACGTTGCGAAATCTTTTCATTTAACAAAGATATGTCGGTTCATGTGAGATTGTATTATCTTTGATGTTTACCCAAATAATACAAAGCTATTAAAGAAGTCCAGCTACTAGTATGGAAATAAAATGTACGTAGAAGAATATATTGTCTTAAAATGGATAGTAACCTTTTTCAGAATAACATTTAATACTTCACCTCTCTTTACAAAATGTATCCAGAAACAGGATCAGATACGTAACTTATTGTACACTGTATGGGGCGGGCGCTCTGTTGCTTCAAATATATGAAATCAAATACCGCAGCCTACTTCTCAAAAGAATAAAAACATTTTACAAATTGCAGCCAAAAAAAATTATAACGACGACCAACAGCCGTCTATTCTTCCACATTATATATATTATATATTCTTCCTAAAATGTCCCCCAAATTGATTTTAAGTAAATTACAACATAATATAGCAATGAACACGTCTATATATCTACTCGACAAATGTAGCGTGTAATAAAATCTAGACGCGCACAATATTGAATTATACTTTCGATACAATAGTGTCTGGAAGACTCCAAGGAAGGGTTCAAAGAGTGGAGAGAGGGAAGAATGGATGTCTCTAGGCAATTCAACTCCTTTCAGCAGCTGCTGATGATGATGACACTCACTGGGGCGCGGCTGCTAAGTTCACCAATTCTTCTGAACCGAATCTCTCCCCCCTCAACAACTAAGACTGTTCACACATAATGATGTCTTGTCTCCACCAGTCTTAGGAGGAAGAAGAAGAATTGGCTTCTTCCTTGGTCCTAATTATGTAGATCTCACGTCACATCACAGACTAGGAAGTGGTGTTAGACCAGCGCACCGATCTCGTTGGCATTGATTTTAGGACTTTAATTGGAACTTCATTCACTCCTTCATCGATATTAGTATTAGGTTATAGAAATTATCGATTTTACCTGTTTATTTTAATTTGTTTTAAAAGTGGTTAAATTTGAATATTGGAAATATGTTTTAAACAAGTTGTCAAAATATTACGAACGTATCGATCTACAAATATGTATCGGTTTATTGAACGATGAAAATTTAGTTTGTATGATTATTTTCCTGAAATTGGAAAAGCATTACTTTTCCATACGAGGATATCTATTTTAACAAGAGAGCGCCAGCGATCGAGGATCAATAGAAATCCAAGTATGGAAAAGTGCTTTTTCAATGAAGGAACGTAATTTTTTCTTATGCCGCTATTATATTATTACTATTATATAAATTCTGCCGCTTTGTTCTTTTACCATTGTGAACCTCCCTTGATTATCGGAATATCGGTAGAACTAATAATCTATAACTGACGGCTTTTGAT
>JAUZND010004814.1:0-11505 GCA_034780555.1 Coelogynopora nodosa
CCTTGTTTAAATCGGCCAATAGGAAGCCATAGCAACCAAAAATCAAATACTCGATTCTGATTGGCTGAAAAATTTTCTAAATTTTTTGGCGCGAAAATTCAAAATAATTTTACATTTGTGGGGGGGGGGGTGAAGTAGAAAGACACCTTCCATACTACTTACGAAGTACGCAACCGTTTTTTTCAAAAAATAACTCAAACATGAATAAAGAAGTTTATAAATTCTATCATGAAACAATAATATAATTTATAATTTTATATTGTACAATTAATAAAAATAATTGAACATTGTGTTAATAATAAAACCGAGAAAATATATTATTTACTGAATAAAAGAAACATGCATTTTTTTGGGTTTTGAGTATTTTTTAAATTATTATAAGCGTGGCGTTTTGCCTTAGTTTACTATAGCATTTGAATAAACATGTTATACGGCATTGTTTACAGAAAAAAAATCTGAAGTTTATGTCTTATTTACTAAATAATTTAGAAAGATTAACTCGCAAAAATATAGCAGTAGATGGAGGAAGTTATCTCTCTGAATCAACATTGTGAACTATGTACAATACATATGTATAGCAGCTATTATGCAAACGTGTTTCTTTTATCTGTTAATCTACTAATAATTTGTTCTTCCCATGAAATATACTGAAGATACTTGAAATTTCTTGATTAACTTGTTTGTTTCAAGATTTATATGTGAATTATTTAATCGTATTTAATTATACAATTGTTTCTAGTAAACAAATACATACTCTAATAACTATTAAATACCAATAATATTAATGCTTCGAATCTGGATACAATACTTGTAGATAATATTTTCTATATTTCCAATTCATTTATAAATGTTAGTTAAAGTTATACATAAATAAAACTCGCAAAATTAAAATGGTGGCTATTCAGTTTTAGCATCGGTAGCATGAATAAGTATATAAATAAATGAAAGATATATATATATATATATATACTCATATGTATATTTGTTGAAATACATAATTAATCTGTAATATACAATATCTATATTTATAGCATATATTTTAACCTAGAACTAAATTAATGATGTCACTGCTTATTGCCTTAATATTATTACTTCATATTGATTATTTTTATCTATAAAATGAAATAATATGAGTCTTGGATTAAATGGAGACAAGTAACAGGTGTTTATAATATAAAATATGTTACGAAATTGTTTATAATATTACATTTATATTGCACATAGAGAAATGTAACAGATGGGGAAATCTTTTTTGTAGAGTAATCTTTACTTAACGTTTAATTGCGAGACCGCGACGATCAGAACAATTTACTTTTACTTATTAATGTGAAGCAATAAAATGTTTTCAGTTTCAGTTATCACCCATTAACCGATTGAATGACCGCGCTGTATTTACAATAAATATTAAGAAATATGTTTTAACTAATTATGGATATAGAAACCGAAATATAAAAACGCAACTCACGAGACAAACTGGATCAAAGGACAACAGAATACAATCCAACCCATCAATTCAAGCAACTGATAAATAAGAAAACGTGGCATAATAGTGAATAGTGATAAAACCAAATGAAGTTGTAACTAATTACGAACAAGCAATAAAGAAAGAATAAAGAAAAATGGAATGAGAATGAGAATTTTGAAATAAAGCTCGGATAGAGAAAAAGAAAACTGTTTGACTATACATTGTATATCAAAAGTGAATCCAAAATCTCTTTCTAATTAATATTATGTTGCTAATATGTGATTAAATAACGTAATAAATAAAATAACGTAATACTTAAAACAATGATATGCATATGTAAATAAAAATATATAATTACACTGAGTTTAAAGAAACTTGTGCCCTATATAAACCAGTTTGGATAGGAAAAGTTAGAATATGAAATATAAACTACAAAATTCACTATATTGGTTTACAGTTTGATATTATGTTCAATTTTATCGATTATACTCATTTTATACTAATGTACTAATTATACTAATGTTGTAAGAAGATCAGTTATGTAGCTTGCAGTTAGTATATTTAGTGATATTAATTGAGCTATTCAACTACTGGTTCATTCATCGATGCATTCATTTATCGATTCACTTGCTGTTTTATTTAACGATTCATTCACCGATTCATTCACCGATTCATTAACCGATTCATTCACCTATTCATTTATCGATTCATTTGACGATTAATTTAGATATTCATTCACTGATTAGTATACTGATTCGTTAATCAATTTTTTTACTGATTGTTTAAAAAAAATGTACTGATTCATTGATATGAATCAATGAATATTTTAGCGATTCATTTAGCTACTCATTTATAGATTCATTTACCTATTCATTTACCGATTGATTTAGCTATTCATTTATCAATTCATTTACTGATTCATTTACCGATTCATTTACTGCTTCATTTAATCGAAATAAAGAAAAATTCATTTGGTAATTATTGAAATATTCTTTCCGAAATACTTTTGAGAAATATATCTTTCGAAGCTACTTTTGAAAAATCTATCTTTCGAAGCTACTTTTGAGAAATCTATCTCTCAAAGCTACTTTATTGATATCCTTCTTTACATTGCATATAAATGTACAGGATATCAATTATTTAGTAAAGCTATAAATAACTGAAAATCATACGTTTAATTTTTAATTTTATCTCGTATCATTTTATTCATAACTTTGTTTAATTAAGGAATACTTATCTAATCAAAATGACTAATTCTTTGACATATATATGAATTAATATGATTTAATTTTATCTATCAATTAAATTTAAAGAGTGCTGGCTGATCAAATATACGTATGATTCAATTTGATCGAATATCTATTATTTTACAACAATCATCTATGAAATAAAATATTTAATTATCAAAATTAGTATTTACATCACAAATTTCTGTTATTTGTAATTTGTCTATTTATGTTAACATTTCATATTATTTCATTTTATATTCCAAATCTTTTTTCTTCTTTTCAATAGTGTTCAGTAGTTTAATTTGTGTAATCTATTTGTGTTTTTCATTATTAAAATTTGCTTTGGTAACTTTCAATTTTTTTTAGATTACCTACCCATCTAACGTTAAAATTTTTATATTTTTTATAGTGAATTATATATTTTAAAATTTGTTAAATAAGGTTATGTTATTATTCAGTTCTTAATTACAATTTTTTTATATAAAACCCTAAAAAGTAAATTTTAAGAAATCATGATTTCAATAAATATATGTTTTAATCTAGCAAATGGGCTATAGAATTCTACTATTAATAGGAAAATATTGCTTAAACAATTATTAGCAATTACTCTGAATCAAAATATTTATAATACTATATTTGTAGACATACACATTATTAAAAAAAGCATATTATAATTTTGTTAGTAATATTTCATCATTTTTCCTCGTATACCAATTACTATACATCAAAACTTATTCTTACATGTGACATACTTTATATAGAGATTTTAAACAAAAAAGAATATTATAATCCATTTTTTATTAATTTGTAAAAATATGCACTAAAAATGGAATAATAAAGATTACTCGTTTCCATAAATTACTTGAATGCTTCTTGGATGACAAAATGTATACTTTTAAAAAATATTGATATCAATATTTATACACATCTTTTTGCTATTTATTAAAAAAATTGTAATTTAAAGCAGCACAAAGTTATATAACATTGTAGAGTAAATTCCCTTAAATAACTTCGTAAGCGTTCTTTTCTATTAACATTAAACTAAAAAAAAAATGTTTTATAAGTTATAAATTGAATTATTTTTACTTACTATCCAGTTTAAACTTTTGTGTCCCATATTACTATGAGTATATGAGTAGCATGGTGTGTAGCACAGTTATTTAATAAACTTTCGCGTTTTCACAAACTTTACAAAACCTTCTCAGTCACTAAACTTAAATAAAATATATTATGGTTTCGTATTATTTTAATTACAAGCAGGTATTGTAACACTAGTTCATTTATGTGAGATAGATTTTCATTTATAATAAAAAATCTATTAAAACAGCAATAATGTGTCTAATTATTTATTCACATCGGTATTGAACTTTATTATTTTTTTAATTCTGACAATTGAAGAAATATATGTATTGGTATCATTTACGTTAAATATCTAACAGCTGTAGCTATAAATTGTGCTAGTGAATACATTAAAATGATTAATTAACCCTTCGTACGTGGACATATTTTTTAGGGTTTGCTACGTGGACAGGGGGTATTTTACCCCCCCTGGAAAACCAAACTTCCTATCATCCGATTTAGCTGAAAGACGTGTCGAGCGATTTTTTTTTCAAATAAAATTAATCGATTGGTATCATTTTTATGACTTGATTACGTCATAAATTCCAGTTAGGAAATAAAAAAATAAATTATAATAAATTTATAAATAAATTAAATAATTAATTAAATAATTAAATAATTAAATAATTAAATAATTAAATTAAATAAATAAATAAAACCCATATAAATGCTATAACTCTTGTTCAATGCAACTAATTGACTTGATTCTTTTTGCATCTCATTCCAGATCACAATATCTATATTTGTTGATATATTTTTATAATTATACGACTTATACAAATAAGCTATAAGTAGTATATATACTATTTGAATATTATTTTAAATTGCTGGTTATTTTAATAAATCATTTTATTATTCAAGTTAAATAGATATAATTAATTAATTAAAAATAATAAAAATTTTCTGGTATGTGAAAATATTCGAAATTATAGTTGTTATATTTTTTAGTTAGATAAAAGTATTTTAGCCACTGATTTAAAAAAATCAGGGTCATTCGTTTTATAGTTAAATAAAAAACAAAATTTCTAATTAATAATGTCAGTTGAATATTTATAGCAGCACTTTATTATTATTATTATTATTATCAAGTTATTGTACACAGCGTTCTATCAAGCAAAGAAAAGATTATTCCTTCTCATTTAGTCGACTGTTTTCTTCGATACAGTTGAGATACTTGGCCAACTCAATATCTTCGGTTGTTGCCGACACTACAAACTCGTGTTGTTGCAATGCCTTCAGACTGCTTCTGTCCTTTGCCACTCTTCGCAGACAGCAGTCGACAAATTCCAGAAGCTTATCAGAAAAACAAAATCGAGGAAGAGTGGGCGGACATTGATCCACTATGTATGATAGCAGCTCGAAGATGGACATTGAGTCGGGTTCTTGTGGGCTCACGGCTGTGAAAAATAAAGACATACATAATGTCAAACATGATTAATATAGAAATTATTATACGTGATTTACATACATAAAAAAATAACACAATAAATACAGGGACGTCAAAATCAGTACTATTGATCTGCACTAAATTGTATTCAAAAAGTAATATTTAAATTAAAAAATAGCTAAAATATTACGAAAAACATTTTTAATCGAATTGTTGCCACGTGACACGAGTTTGCAAACACTCGATTGTAAATTTCACGATGTACTTGTAACATGTATTTTAAATTTAAAAATTATGTTCAGAGTGGAAACCCTTACCCATTAACCCTTTCACATCGGGGTAACATCCTCTTTGTCCGATTTAAGAGCCTTCACTCCATCAGCGGACGACATAGACGTACGTCGTACGTAGTATAATAGAAAAGATAACAGAATTTACCAAATGCATTTTATTCCTTACACACAGCGTGCGATTTCCAGATTTGATCAAGTCCAATCATAAATTATCTTGCCATTCCTAGTATTTCTTTGATCTCTTTTGAGGACTGTTCGTTCTTACTTATCATTTAGTCCCAGGCAGTTAAACTTGCTAACAACTTCAATGTCTTCACGTTCTATAAAATCCATAATCTTCGCTCAAGTAACACTCTCTTACCAGGCGCGCCGCCAGGATTATATAAAAGGGGGGCGTTTTTTGAATAGGCGCCATTTAAAATTTTTGTGAAACATATTATTATTATGGAAATGCATAAATATATAGAGAACCAATTATTTTATCTATAACGAAAGATATTTTTGCGAAAGAGGCGCCTTGCGAAGTTGTAGGCGCCATTTGCGAAATAGGCGCCTGGTTTGGAAGGGGGGCGTTCGACCCAACGCCCCCCCCTAACGGCGCGCCTGCTTACAATTAAATTATATATAGCTCTTCATTACGGTTTGTAATGAACTTGGTGTCATCTGCGTAATAGAGGTTTGTCACTTTTTTCCCATATATTGTGGTGTCTCCTTAGAAACCACCCAGCGCCTCTCTCATTATATTTTCTGCATATGTGTTGAACCAATGTGAGGATACAATACAACCTTGGGCGGCGCACCCCTTCTTCGAGTACAGTGATTGTAGGAGGACAAACGTGTTTCGTCACATTGTTCCAATTGTTTGTCACATGCGTTTAGTTACTGTTGGTATACAGTAGATAAGTATAAACGTAAATATCGGTATAGATGCATAGTTACAGAAGTTTTCGGACTTCTATAAAAAAAATTATCCACCATCAAATGTTCGCTATTTTGTCCCGTGTTCTACTTCCAACTCGAAAACCATCTTACTCAGGTGGAATTTCTTTTTCAAAAATTGGTTGAAACCTGTCAATCATTACATAAAGGAGGATTTTACTGGCAATGAGAGCTATTGTTTCATTGTTTGACAATTCACGCAAGTCACCTTTCTTCTGTAAAACGATAGATATACGGCTTTGCACCAATCATGGGGCCATTCTTTAGAGTTCCAAATTCGGTTGCATAATTTGTGAATTATGCAAATTCCTTCCTCTCTGGTTGATTGAGTTCAGCAGGAATATCATTGACACAAGGCGATTTGCATGTTTTTGTCTTGTAACTGTTTTATAATTACGAAGATTGAGAAGCATGTATAATCTTCATAGTCAACAAGATTGCATGTGCTGTTTAACGGTTCCATATTTTTGAAAAGTTTTTTTTGATCTGTTTTTAATTTCTTCTCCTTCCGTTAGAATATGACCATCAGCGTCTTTGACAATGTCAACTCCCACTGTGGCTTTCTTTCTGTCAAGTTTCTTTACAATATTGAACATGTTTTGGTTTTTTTGTGGAGGCACCCTTTCTCAAGTTTTTTACATGTTTCATTGGTGAAATTTGCCTGATCTTTGCTGTTTCTCAATAACTTTGTTTATTGTTCGGAGTTCATGCATGGTTTTCCCATTTGCTTTATTCTATCTACGTTGATCTGCTAGCTCAATTGTCTCAGGTGATATCCATGGCCGGTTGTTTGTTTGTACGACGTTTAATGTCATCGCATTATGAGTGCAAAAGTTATATAAAAGCAGATTTATTTATATTTTGTGCATTAATCGTATAAGTTATGTACATATACCTTACCAGTTAATATTCTCCCCTCCATGGCAGCAGCTAGGTGCTCCTGCAGATTGACCTCCCTAGTCGGATTGAAAGCCGTGAGGAAAGCCGCGGGCTCGATGGCCGGCACCGGATAGCGGCCACTGGCCAGCTCCATTAGCGACATGCCTAGACTCCAGACGTCACTCAGGGAGGTGTACTGTTCCCCCGTGAGTCGCTCCGGGGCCATGTAGGAACGGGTGCCCACGAAGGAGTTGGCCATCGAGTCGATCATTTGGCCGCTGACGCCGAAGTCGCACAGTTTGACATCTCCTACGAGGTTGACTAGGATGTTGGAGGGCTTGATGTCTCTGTCATGTAGATACATATATAAATAGCAATGATATACTATCAGTTAAACATTTGTTGTGCTATAAAATTCCCGACGACAAAGACGGGAAAAATTTACGTACATAATTGATTTTCGAGTGGTTTATCATACTTAAATTGATACAAATTAAATTATCTGTTTTTTATTGTATTCTATTCTATTTTATTCTATTCTATTCTATTATATTCCATTATATTCCATTCTATTATATTCCATTCTATTCTATTCTATTCTATTCCATTGGAGTCGTATTTCTTTGCCTTATCTCATTTTGCCTTATCTCATCTTGCCTTATATTTATAAATCAGAAGAATAATTCAAACAGCATGTATTATTTTCATATACATAGATATAAAATTTAAATCCTGTAAAATTATCATAATGTTATTATAAAATGTGTTTCTGCTATGTGATAGCATGTCTAAAAACATAAAGTGATTTCACGCTGTAAAATTAAAGGATAAAATGCCACCAACAGCTCCGGCGTAGTGGTAGGCAGTCTTTATTAGTCAAACTGTCAAACCTGTAGTCGTTGTTTGAGGCGAATAAGACTATACGATGTTTTCTCCGTTGAATAGGAGCAGAAACACCTGCTAGTTGGAGTAGAATATTCTGTTCAGTTTGGGCTTTTTGTTCTTGGAACAGTTCTATTGCTCGGAAGAGATTTGGGTGCGGACGTCTAAGCTCCATACTCATCTTGTTGTGCCAAGATTCTAGGTGATTGTTTGTGCGTATACTTTGGAGATTGGCATAGTGGGTCCATAATTCTACTGAAAAACGAGCAACCAACGTGTCGACTCATGTTGTAGTAACGTTATCACAAAAAGCCAATGCCGGATGATCATCTTGATCAATTTCCTGTAATGCTGACATCTACACTTCGTCAACTTGTTGCGGTGGAACTAATGGAAAAGCGGTGGCCCTTTTCACTAGTCTATTCAAAGCTGCGTCATTTCTATATCAGATGACTAAACCAACTTCCTGGACATGTCGCCATATGGCCTGTGCGAAGTGGAAGAGACAACCACGTATTACAAATGCAGGAAACAATTCTGACACAGTACTGATGACAGCTTGCTCAAAATCTATACAGAAGCATGATGCTTTGTATGAGAGGGAAGTGTGTCCAGCATAGCTTCGTTGGCCATATCGATGTCAGCAAAAGTTTCGCGATAAATTTTTTTCATAGAATGGAAGGGGTTCTCCTTCGATGCTTTCGGCGTCCTGAGGAGGGTGCGTATGCTCTGTTTGTGAATAAATATAATTCTCGTCTTCTGTTACAACCGTAAATTGACACTCTCGACATTTCCAGTACTTCCGAATATTCTTTGTATAGTTTAGCCTTAGCTGAAAGCCGTTGTGACATAAAATGTTTCCTTCGTGAGTTGATTACGCCAGCTTTATATGCCTTTAATGAATTTAAATGCATGAATTACTAAATATTACTCAGTAATTATTAACGAGTACATGTCTAATTATTTAGGTAAGGCAAACGGATATAGACAAGAAGGCAAGATAGGAGTAATCCGTCGACAGTGCTATTACGTAATCCAATTAATGTTGAACAATTGAAGGCAATATGATATTCTATTCCATTCTAACTTTATTATTGTTAAATATTAAATTCTATTGTGTATATTTTATCTAATATCTATTATTTATTGTAACAATTATTTTTCTACATATTATAAAAAAACCTTTTTCAAATTTATTTTAATTTACAAAATCTATTTTTTTAAATATCAGAAAAAAACCTTTCTATAATAATTTGAAACATCTGCATCTGTTGTAGAACAGACTAATTAATCTAAACTGTCTTTCGACAGGAAATATCACATTAGACACGTTACTTCCTCATTTTATATTTGATAAATAATTCGCTCGAACTTACATCAACTTAAACAAAAATGTTTACTGAAAATTTTTAATTAATTGATATTTACAACCAAAACGTTAATTTTGATGTTAAGGAGAAATATACATTAGGAAATATTGTCATCAAAATAAATAGCTTTTCAAAGTTTAAATGTTTATATTATTAAAAATGAATATATAAAAATATATATATCAAGTATCGCGTTTTATTTATAAATTTGAAATAACTAACTCTTTACTATTTTAAATATAAATTTAAATTGAACATGTTTTGTTTAATATAATAACACACCATTTTAAATAATAGTAATAATTTTATAATGAATATATAGAATTATCCTACAATTATTTATAATTTTTGTAAATTTTTATAGGTCAAGGCTATTATATTATATTATTTTAATTAAATTGTTTGAAAACTTTAATAAACAAATATTCAAATATGCTTTTCCTCTAAATAGTATATATGTATGAGTCGCAAATACGTACATTTAAAATATCATTGACAAATTTTTATCAAATTTAACCTAAGTCTTTAGCTTATTCGGGGCTTGGTTTATTATTGTTTTGGGTGTTTGTACGGATGTAAAATGTAGACTCTTTTGTCTAATGCCTTTTAGACAATATAGAGTTAAATTATAGTTAAATTAATTTGATTACTTATAAACATTAAATTAAAACATGCGGAATTAGTTATTTTATTTCGTGCTACATATGGCCAATACCATTTGATTTTTATTATATTTCTTATTGTAATTATTATTTCTTATTGTTCTTAATACATATCGTGGAAAATCCTCCTGTCTTTGTTTCAGTGAATATTATATTTGTTTTGACTTAGATAGTATATTTAACTAGAGTGAAAATATTTATTATTGTAACTATATTTTATAATCATTAAACATGACTTTTCTATTTTTTCATGTCTCTGGTTTCTTTTTGCGTATTGTAAACATGTCTTCCTGTAAATATTTTGTGGATGGTTTATTCAAGGTGAAATAAGTGATAATAATGTAATCTGAAGAAATGAAGGGCTTTCAAATACTACTTTCAGAATCTAAGTTTTAAAAAATTAGATGCCTTTGATAAATTCTTCATAGACATGCAAATTAATTGTTTTTAATTCAAATATTGTATATCTAAAAAACATTTTTTTAATATATAATTTTATTTAAAAAATTACTTTTCTGTTAAAGAATAATTTAAAAATATTGGAATTATTCTTTAATAAAAATTAGATAACTCTCTCATTTTACTAGATATATTTGAAATATTTATTTTCAAATAAGATGAAATCTAAGTGCATTGGAAGATCTTCGAAATAAACATAAAATGTTCAAATCATTGATATGTTTTGAGGATTCCCATGGATTTACATTTACTTTTTTCCCTATAGTCTGAATTAATGTGTCTTATATCAATGTTTAAATCAAGAATAGTTTTACTTAAGAACTAAGCCCACCAAGTGCGACGCGATGTGCCGCGCAATATATTGACTATATACATTTCAATGAGCCTATCTACACTGAGCGCGACGCGATTGCGACGAGACAAAAGTGAAGTTGAAATTATTCAACTTTTTGTTCGACACCACGCGACGAAATTCATATTTCAATGCAAATAGGCTGTAAAATCTGTAGAAACATCAAAATATGACACGTCACATCGTTCTTGGTCATAACATAAATTAATTCTCCCTCGCGTCGTGTCGCGTCGCGTTTGGTAAGCATAGGCCAGTAGTAGGGGAGGAGCTCCTCTAGGCCACACCCACCCCCCTCCGTGATATTTTTTTTTTTTTTTTTTAAAATCGATGACACCCCCTTTCCCGTGACCTTGACCAAAATTTCGAAAAAATTTCAGCCAATCAGAATCGATTATTTGATTTTTGGTTACTATGGCTTCCTATTGGCCGATTTAAACAAGGTCAAGGTCGTTTCCGACTAATTCAAGGT
>JAUZND010004815.1:0-11504 GCA_034780555.1 Coelogynopora nodosa
GGGGGATGACTCATCAAAAAAAATTTTTTTTTGCGTGGGCGGAGGGGGGGGGATGGCGGCGTAGAGGATATCCTTCCCTACTACTAATATATCTCTAAAAATGCCAAATAATTGATTATCTTTTTACTCAAAATAAATAAAATGGTGTGTCGAATGAAAAAAATTTAATTTGAAAAAGAAACATAATTATCACAAAGTCTGTACCAAATGTTAAGTCTTCTTTTTATGAAAACTTGTCACACAAAGAAAAGTATTTTTCTCAGATTTCTGATGATATAAAATAAACAATTGATTAAGTCCATACAATTTTTTTTAAATATTTTTCTGAAACAACCTGAATAATGTTATAATATTGCAAACAATTAGTTATACTCCTAATTTCTACATTCATGCAATAACATCCATACATTGCAATCGAATTGATGGAATTAGTAATTATAGGGCGCACATAATATGTTCCATTAACAAAATTGTAAGGCAATTAAATCTGTCTTTGAAAATCGACATCCCATAAGAAAGTGTTTTGCAAATTAATCTTTAGAACGTTAATGCCTCTTTTCTGAAAGAATTTTATTACAACTACTTAAACTTAGTTTAACGTCATGTTTAACTTCTTATTTACTTGACCTTTAATAGTAACACAATGAAATAGGAAGAATGTCACGAATTTCAAGTAGACATAAAATTATCTATTACAAAAAATATATTGGTTAGGTTTTTGGCTGTAGGTACCCATTAAAAAAATAAAATGTTATAAAACCCATTTCGAAATATTGTGTCGTTTAAAAATTATAAATCTAATTATTCGTTTTCACGTACATATATATTATATATATATATATATATATATATTTGTATTCAAAATACAGTATAAAACAATGAAGATATTTATATAAACACTTTATTTCAATATGTTTATGTTTAAGTTATTCAGGTCTTTTATATGATGATATTTCCCTGTAAGGTTATAATATATTGTATGTATAATTATACAAAATATTAAAATGTAACAATAATTATTTGGATCTCTAATAAAAAATGTTAACATCTTGATTACTTCAAGTAAAAGTAAATTTATGATAAAAATGTTTTATTAACAATCCGAGCTCAAAATATAATTCGTAGTAATATATTCAAATTTATATTCACCAAATTATACTTAAGGTAAACCTTTTGACATAATCTTTTAAATTTTAAATTTTTAAAATTTTATTGGATATATTTAATGATTTTACAAATGTTAAAAGGTTTGTAGTTCGGATACCTATTTTCTATATTATGGAAACAATCTCGTGGATATAACAACATCGTTTACACAGATGTATGTTATTTTATTTGTTAATTTGAAATTATGTTTTAAAATTCTAATTTTTTATGGGCAAAATACAGTCATACCTAATAGTATAGTAAATGAGGAGGTTGTCAATAAATAGGGAGACTAGGGTACCTGATGAGAGCTGAATAACTCGAAATTGGTAGTGCTCTGTCTTTCTACTGATTGTACTGGATCTGCGCTTATAGAGCTTACGAATTAAACATATTATATTACTTAACTTGTACCTACATTAATTTTTAATAATCAATAAATATGACACAACGTGGACATAGATATATTCATGTAGTTACAATAAAGATGATATTCACCATAAAAATACAACATAGTGGTCTCAAGTATAAGGAATATTAAATTATTATAAGCGAGCTTTATATTTAGTTAGTCATTTTTAAGAATAACCTTATGGCGACTCAATCTTGCCACCAAATATCTCCACTAGATACATTTTAACTGTCAGAAATGCTAAGGACTTCAGATTTTTTAGTTCTCACATATGGACAGTCGAAAAAAGAATCCTCTATTTTTCGTGAAGCTCTCTGACCCCCCCAACTCCTAGAATTCCTCAGATGGGAAGGGGGTGGTATTCCTCTAGCATGCTTGGAAGATAGTTATTTAGTGTGGGCATATTGCGGCGGTATATAGAGAGCCTAATGTTATGCTAATTTGTAACTAACCTTACATTTATCATGGGGTCCATATATGGATCCTACACGAATTATAAACAAGCATACATATTGCCCTGTATAGTATTTCTTTCAAAATTCTGTCAACGGGCAAACATTACGATTTTTTATACATTTCATAGAATTACAGTTATTATGAAACTACTTTTATAATTACCATAACAGGGACTGATTTAAGGAGAGAGGGGAATAATGAATTGTGAAATGAATATCAGCTCCACTTAATAATATAATGCTTATTTGATAAATAAAACAGACTATCATTGTCAAATATACTTTTGTTCACAGCATTAATCAATTCTTTATCATTTTATGATCATCCAGGCAAACAAATGAATGCTGTAAAGGACGTCTTCGGATGTCACATTGTTTGCTAAGATTATAGTACTAGATTGTTAGACAACTAGTATGTATTTAATATAGCGTATTTTCAGAATTTGAAAGTCGATGTGAAACATCAGTAGCCTACAGAGAAGTAACTTGACGTTATTTCTACTAAACAATAAAACAAAATTAAAAAACAATATATCCGTACCGATAAGGTAAACGGAACGTTACGAAAAAGAAAAGAAAACCTATTCAGTATTGAGAAGGATGAAAAGAATGAAAGAAGAATGTAAAGGATCCATCAATACTGAGAACGAGAACGCACATCAATATTGAGCGGTTTTAGAGCGCAGAAAAGTCTTCGTAGCATAGTTCCCACAGCAAAATCATACATTTATTTGTGGTATGTAATCTGAAGGTTAATATGATTTATTGAGTTTAGTTTTATATTTCGATAATTTTATTTATACAAAAATTAAGTTTTTTGCCACTAATTTGAAAACACATGTGTAATATTAAAAAAATTTCCAAAACTTTTAAATTTCTATTGTATTAATTGTTTTATGAGTTTTATAAATGTTTTAACAGTTTTATTTGTTTTAATTGTTATTTTTCACTATGAAAATATTTGTTGTATTTTTCTAAATAAAAAATGGATTATCAGAATATCTGAATAGATAACTGATAATTTAATCACAAAAATTAAGATCACGCATCAATTAAATTATCCTAAATGGAAAAAGTTTGGTAGGAATATAAATAACTAAAAAGAAACACAATTTTTTTAATGTAAATATCTATCATTATCATTGCATTATTAATATCAATATCAATTTATATAATTATCACATTAATATATTTATAATTTTTTATTTATCATATGATAAATTAATAAGATTAATTAAAACATCAATGGAGGCGGGGTTGCCGTGCCAACCACGGCCTTGCCTACGACACTTCAACACTTGGCGCATATTCTTTTGATCTACATATAAACTATTTACATTTTTATATTTTAACTATTTATATTGCAGATCAAAATGAAGGCTATTTTAAAACTGAATGTTTTAAGTAAAAATTGCTCTGCAACCATTGAATAAAAATTAAATTTAAGGTATACAGTAAAAAATAATCAGTGTTTAAATTGAGCTTAAATAATTTCTATTTAATTCAATTTTAAATAAGACTTACCATAATAATATGCATGATAATTTTTGTTCTGTTAAAATTTAAGACATATTTTTTTGCAAATTCCGCATATGTGTATACCTATTTAATTTAAAAAGTTTATTTTAGATTTAAACAATTCTTTTTGAATTATATATTTTACATAGAAAACGAGTTTATTGCAAATAATGATTTTACAATAAGCTTTCATTGTTTTATTTGTTATTGTTCTAAAATCGATTTGTGTTTTAAGTTGAATACTATTGTTTAAATGTCGAAAAATTGTTTAATTTTTTTATTGTACTAATTAAAAGAATTTTCCAAAGCATGTATCTCCATTCATTTCAAAATATAATCTGTATCGTTTTTTGTATTTGATATACAATATATATATAAGTCAAGAATGTTACAACTAAATTAAGCGAATTTTAGTTTCCTGTCGAGCAAAGGACAGGCAGTTTAACTATGAATAAAAATTATGTTTATTGTTTTTATTTATTTTTTACGCAAATACAGTTCATCATGTATGCATTTTTTATAATTATACCGTTTAACAATTGTATGAAAAGATGGTTTTTTATGAATAAATATTTTAAAGTTGCCTATTTTAAAGCAGTATAAAATATTCTTATACAATTAAAGATTAAAAACATGGATATAAAATTTGTAAATATTATTTATAATTAGCAAATAAAGCATATAAAGAATGTACAATATCATTTTTTTATTGCACACAATTAAAAGAAACATTAGTCAGTAAATAAATAAATTAAAGTAATTTGTTAACCTCATAATTATAATGACAGTGAACAATTAAAGCAAAAAAAGCGTTACATACATTTGTGAGTAAACGACTTTTTAACTAAAGAAACAGCTTGACTGACGGTAACCTTCACTTTGAAATCATGGATACATTTTTATAAACTTTTAGATTGTTAGTTAGCATTTTATGTCTGGGCTATAATAGACGTTATTGTAAAATTATATAACGCAATGTATTCCAAATATACAGTAACTTTATTTTCACTGGATTAATAATATAATAGCGATAAAGAAGGTTTACACTACTCACATTAAAAACATTGAAAACGTGTACTATATGTTGTTAACTGACCTGAAATTTTGTAATTTTGAATCAATACATGGTTTGATGTGTGTATTGAAACAAGTGTCATAAGAGATGATTGTGAACAGATTTAATTTTTGAACTCATAGTTGACTCTGTCAATAAGTGCTTGCGGCGCCCATGTATTTTATCTCATAGGCTTTTGTTTATGGATTATCTAAGTAAAGCTACTGCGTTCTACTTTGTTAATAAGTTAAAATAATGTTTAATGATTCGATGATTATAAAGTGCCTAAATATAATAATTTGGTCTATAGTTATTTAGAAATATGCTTCTCTTTTTATCATGAGTGTTTTTATATACAATATATTAATATAGTAAGTGAGCATACATTATGAAAATAATAAAATAAAATATAAAATATAAATTATAAACCTATAATATAAATTATAAATCTATAAAAAATATTAAATATAATTCTTCTGACAAAAACATATTTGTTAAATAATAATTTTAATATTTCCTCTACAGTAAACAAATTTAAAACATTAAAAATAAATAATAAACAATAAAAGCATTTTTAATTATTTTTTTAATAAAATAATTTTTTATTATTATTGTTTTATTTAAATACTTACTGAGTATGACTATCTTTATTTAATGCATCTATTTATTCAATTTATCTAAAACATTTTCAATATTATAATTGTTATTATGAAAATGAGTTTGATTTTAATATTTCCATTACTGATGTTACCAATAATCACAATGTTATATACATAATTATAATATATTATTATAGACCTTTATTGTTGACCAAAAACGTCTACAATCTATCTTCACAAAATCTATTATGTCTTATATTATATTATATTAAAATATAAATATTATATTAAATTACATTATACCTTGTACCAATTGATAACCACCTATTACCACTAATTCTAATATTTTTATAAATTTGACATTGTATCTGTATCCTTTTTCTTATTTTGTTATTCAGCTGACTTATATAGCCGATGATTTTCGTAATGCACTCAGACTACATTATGATTCCTTTTTGTTTTTATTTTTCTCGTTATTGTCTGTAAAAATATTTTACGATTATAAGTTATATATTACCTTTCTCACCATATCTTATAGTATAATAATTATTATTAATAATTTTTCTTAGTAAATATTAATATTTAAAAATTAATTTTTTAAATGATATTTTAATGTTAGTTGGAAGTCTAAGAAATATTATAGAATTAGCCATCTATTTGAACAATTAATCTAATTGAAGCATTTATTACAATTTAAAATAGAGCCATGTACAATTTAATCAAGAACATCTGTTAATTGCATTGTGTATAGATAGATATATATGCAATTCTTGGATTTGCTTTGTTTTCCTTGATTAGTCGTCTGTTTTTATTGGATTTTTATTAGTACACATACTGTTTAGAACCTGTTTACTTTTCTAAAAGTGTACTTTTTTTACATTCTATAAACTCAATTAATACTTTGAAATAATTTGAAAAATATTTACTATTAATATTTACTGATATTATTTGAACAAAAAACAAAAACAAAAATCAACATATTATGATCAAACGGAAAAAACAGTAAGACACAGGATTCAGGTAGAATATAATATATTACTATCAATGCCCGAAATTTTTCAGAATGCGTTGTGACTAGTCAATACCCGTTCAGCCAAAATTTATTGTACAAATTCTCGGCCAATATCTGACTGAAGAATATGGAGGGCGCCTTTATCACAAAAATTGTTATTGAAATGTCTGCCGTTTTTGTTTTTAATGATTTCAAGGTTACATATTTAGTCAGATGGTCTTGATAATTCATTATAAAAAAGATGTTCACAATTTTTTTGACTTTACATTTAATTATTTTGCTCAAACAATAAATTAAACATTATCATTTATGTATTTTTGAAGTTCACGCCAAATATATAAACCAAAAATATAAAATTGATTGATTGATTGAATGAATAAACATTAACTTTGAATAAACAATTTTTGGGTAATACTGCACGTGTATCAATATATCTCTGTTACCACATTGGACGCGACTTTATGAATACCCGAGTTAACACACTGTGGATTTCTCTATATTTTGATTGTATTAGTCAATTTAGTCATACGGATTTTTGGTATTATTTTACAGTTATCATTTTTTTTAATGAAATGTTCAGTTTGTTACAAATTTGTCTAGATTTGTTCTTATTATGAGCTATTGGCCTTGGCCTATGTCGGTATGCGTCTGTTTATAACCTACGTACTGAATTTATCTATTCTTATTTTTTTGTAAGGAGAAGCAATAAATTGATTTAAAAAAATTATTCTTCATTATTAAAAAAATAATAATAACCAATAAAATAGCAATAATTTTGAAATACTAAAAGTAATCGGTTATTGTAGTATATTACTTGTTAAGTAGGAACGCATGTATATTCTAATATTAACATTCAACATTTTAATAGAATTCATGATCATTATAAAGGAAACCAACACATTATTTCCACTTTACGCTTCCTACAATACCATTTGTCATTCTAATTAAAATCAGAGTTCTGTAACACATATTTAAAATATTTATATTTTTAATTAAACGCATTACTGAAGGGTTAGAAAACAGATATATTATAGATATAGATACAGATAATTTACATACATAACTAAATACATAACTCAATACATACATACCTAACCGATAATTCAATATCATTAAGGAATCTACTGATTCATAATATAGAAATATGTATAATTTTGACAACCTGATTGTCTTGTTTATACACGTATATTTTTTTTGTAATTATTTTTTGTTGAATTTTTAAAGATGGAATAAATAGAAGTTAAAAAATAAAACGTTTGTGAGATTAAAAATTAAACAACTTTGTTAAAACCAACAAAAGCAAGTTTTAATGTTGACATTATTATATTTTATAACATTAATACTATGCTATGAGGACGTTAAGGCAAATGTAAACCCTTTTTTAATTTTTTAATATTATTAATTTAATCTTTCGAGAAATCAAAACGTCTAGGCTGCCTAGTAATCGTAAGTTGTATTTTACAACTTGTATATATTGTTTGTAAGCTTCAAGTAAATAATTATTATACGTCCATTGCGTCCATAGCGTCCATTGCGTACATTGCAAATGCTTGACATCATTAATAGATTAATACATTAATAGTGGGATTAAAAATAAATAAATTTATATTAAAAAATAAATACATTTCTTGCATTTATTTACTACGTTAATTTAGTATTAAAATTTCCTCCTAATTGTATCAATTTACCACTTTAAATTTTTTATTTAAATACTCCAGCTCAACCAAAAAAGTGTTTTAAAACTATAAAGTATCTCCAGATACGACTAGATAATAAATTGTTGCAAGATAAATAAAATGTTTCAAACAAGTAAGTTAGGAACTTGGGGTTAAATAGATATTTCTTTTCTTTTATGTTAAAAGTATGTCGTGTGTTGTATTATAATGCAATCGTCTATACAAGTATTGAAAAACAATTTGCATATTTTTGAGAATTGGGGAATTTAGCTCTTCAACAACTTTTTATTTGTAACAATGTCAAAACAATAAAATAAAAAAACTGTAAAAAAGATATTGTCTACTTGATCTAGTACAAACAACTATTTTATAACAAAAACATTGTTGGTAACACGGTACAAAAATAATTCAATAATTTGTACAGCCCTTATTTATTTAGATATATATGTATCTTTTAAAAAGAATATCGAGGAGGGCAATGACTAAATCTTGTGATGAAAAATGAAAAATTAAAGAAATCATTGGAGTCACATATAAATAGATTGCCAATTATAGAATTGAATCTCACTTACTGTCGTCACTGTACTTCTCCATGCATGAACTATTTGCACTGTGGCTAAACAACGAAAATTATGTACTTAATGTAGCTATGTATGATCAGGAGAAATATGAAATGACCTGAGCATTTCAAAGCCTATAGATTTAAGATCAGTGCCCAATTTGCTTTACTGCATGGCAGTCAAGCTTAGAAAATCTATTCCCTGAATTAAAATTTAAATACGATTATCATATAAATCAAAAGAAATGCGTTCGTGAAAAAGGAATCTGCAAAAATAGATACAAATGGAATATGTCGAAGTTTAAGCTGATATTTTCAACCTGCAACAAGTCCTCAATTTGCCAAATGGATATTATGCTTTGCTTTTTTGTTTAATGTGTTTAACAATGTTCAATTTGACGATATACGGTCTCAGTGACAAGAAATGTTATGGTATTGTATGGCATGATGGAGTACATGGGTACAATGACTTTTGTTTCGCTATACTGAGGAAAATTTTACTGTGCGATGAGGAAAAACAAGAAAGTTGTAATTATTTTAAGACGAATGTGTGGAACAGAATAAACACGCTATACATTT
Source organism: Coelogynopora nodosa (assembly GCA_034780555.1). Classification (NCBI taxonomy): domain Eukaryota; kingdom Metazoa; phylum Platyhelminthes; order Proseriata; family Coelogynoporidae; genus Coelogynopora; species Coelogynopora nodosa. The sequence continues at coordinate 9,011 of JAUZND010004815.1, forward strand.
GAATGTGACCCTCTGAACGATCTCAACTACAGCCAACATAGAGGAAGTAAGAGTTCATTTATTGGATCGCATCATAGCACCATTAGACATAGAATGCATTGTCAGATGTGATTTCGTACGTTCGTTTGTCTCAGTCTACAAAGCCATAGAACGTTTGCCAATTGAGTGAGTATAAAGTTTTACAATAGAATTCGCAATAATAAAACACTGTGGTTATAATATGTTCTTGCAGTGCGTCATATATCAGGAAAATTAACTTTTGGAATAAACAAACGAAAGCTTTTGTAATGAGAAATACAATTTATCAGAATATTCCAGCAGTTTATTTATGTGCTAATATGCACGCAGTTTTAATTATCTTGCCGAGACGCACGAAGTTTTAATTATGTTTCCAAGGTGCACGCAGTTTTAATTATGTTTCCAAGGTGCACGCAGTTTTAATTATGTTTCCAAGATGCACGCAGTTTTAATTATGTTGCCAAGATGCAAGCAATTTTGATCATGTTGAAGAGATGGTCCCAGTTTTAATTATGTTGCCAAGATGCACGCAGTTTTAATTATGTTACCAAGATGCACGCAGTTTTGATCATGTTGCCAAGATGCACGCAGTTTTTATCATTGTTCACAAGATGCACGCAGTTTTAATTATGTTGTTAAGATGCACGCAGTTTTAATTATGTTGACGAGATTGTCTAAGTTTTAATTATGTTGCCAAGATGCACGCAGTTTTAATTATGTTGCCAAGATGCACGCAGTTTTAATTATGTTGACGAGATGGTCCCAGTTTTAATTATGTTGACGAGATGGTCCCAGTTTTAATTATGTTGCCAAGATGCACGCAGTTTTAATTATGTTTCCAAGATGCACGCAGTTTTAATTATGTTTCCAAGATGCACGCAGTTTTAATTATGTTTCCAAGATAAACGCAGTTTTAATTATGTTGCCAAGATGCACGCAGTTTTAATTATGTTGCCAAGATGCACCCAGTTTTAATTATGTTACCAAGATACACGCAGTTTTAAGTATGTTGACATGATGGTCGCAGTTTTAATTATGTTGCCAAGATGCACGCAGTTTTAATTTTTACATGTTAAATTTACTGTATAATATCATAATGGAATCAAATTTATACTTCATATTTAATTACACATATTTTAAGGGCTATCCACATAAGCAAATTTATAAATATATCATCATTATAATTTATAACTTATATATATATATATATATATATATATATATCAATCATATAACGTACCTGTAGGACTTATACCTCTGGACAAAAAAAGTTATATATATTTTCGTTATTTTACATATTAAAGAATAAGAAAATTTTCTATGATCATATCTCAATTTGAGTGAAAATGCACATTTTTAAGAAAATAGACATTTTAATAATATTTTTCTCATACTTTAAAATATTATATTGTATATACTTTTGATCATTTAACTGTTTTGTACATATTATTGGAATTTGGCTCAATTTAGAATTGGAATAATTTGCTAAATAAGCAAAATTAACTATTATTCAAATGTCTTTGGAAAAAGTTTATTTTTAAAATTGTCTCTAATTTTGATTAAAACGTATATAGTAACATATAATAATATATCGCACGCAACACTAGATTAAAAAAAATAATTAATTTCCGAAAATTGTGCATTACCACTAAAATTGAGTCAAAACCTTAGAGAATTTTCGTAATCTTTAATATCTAAATAACAAAAAAGCCATAATTTTTTTTGCCAAAAACGGATATTAGCCGATTTTTGATATTATGTTCCGGTCCATGTAATGATGTTTCATGCAAAATTTCAGGTTTACACTATTTTTTTCTAGATCCCTAGCTGTTCTTGTAGCCAATTTGACTGGACTAATACTGCGATCATTCGTACTAGCGTGTACGATATTTCTTTGCCAAAATGAATCTTTGGATGATTCTAATAATGAATGTGTGGAATAGGTTGCAAACGTGGATTATAGTATTATAATGTTAATTCGGCATTAAAACAATTAAAACAACTGACTACTGCGATAACACTTTATGTGCAGATTATACTTTATCTGGCAGCATTTTTAAAAATCAGTTCAGTACGTTTTCACTAGTAAAATATTTCATCTCAACTAAACACATTTATGTAATACATATTTTTTCAAAAAACTTTCCATGGCCACAATTGTGCCTAATGAAAATGATAGTACTGTTTGAAACAATTTATTGTGAAATTTAATCAATAACTGCACTCAGCGCAGAAGTGTTAATTGAATTATACACAATAATTAAACATTACCCTAGAATTTTCTTCCGAATTGTTATGAATTAAAAATAAATACATATTATTAATTACAATTATTTTATTTAAGTAGTATAGGAAGAGTGGATTCTGGTTCACCTATAAATAGATTTATGCGTCATGGCTAAAAGTAGATCATAAACACCACCCCCCATACCCCCCCCCTAATATTTTTGTTTTGTTTCTAAAGCTCTGACCAACT
>JAUZND010004816.1:0-11504 GCA_034780555.1 Coelogynopora nodosa
ATGGGCAGAGGTGCTAATGAAGGAGGCAATTCTTCTGAAGCAAAAGTCTATAACCAGTGAGGCTATACAGAAACTGCTTAAATATATAAACTGAATTTTAACTGTCTAAATAAAACTTTGAAATACTGTATTGTTACCTTACGTTGTTCAGTATATGATGTATATCATTCATATTTGTGTATTAAATATTATTTGTAATAAATGGGATTTTTTACTCTAGCTGCGATTTTTTGGAGGAATAGGGCAGTGGCAGCACTGTCTATACTTACGTATCATTAACCCATTGAAGTCGATGACTGATAGTACCAGTCATAATCATTTCAATCTGAAGGTAGATGATATATATATGGAAACTCCACAAAATATGTTATTTGTTATTTTATTTTATTTGCCCTTTGTTATTTAAATGTAATCGAATTGATCGGGTTAAATAATAAAATAAGCACTTCTATTATTCTTTACTGTTATTTTGATTTCATATATGCTATATTTTTTTAACATCAACGTAAATTTTAGAATATATTATATATTATATTCTCTATATTTTTTATATTTGTTTTTATCTCGGCTGTTGTTCTGTTTTCAGTATCTTCGACTAAGTTTTGTAATTATATACATTTATTTTATTCACCTACTCTATTCTGCTTTTGTAGTATATAATATGCTGTTATCATTATAATACGAGTTATTTTATATTTAAGTAGATTGCTTATTATATTTTTATATTAATGCCATTACAGAAAGGTATAACCTCTCTTTAGTAAATGTTTATAGTAAGTTATATTCATCGTAATGAATATGTTAGATAATGTTTTGAATAATCTATCCAGAAATTATGGAATTCATTGTCACTGGCATCACAATGAGTCATAATTCACAACTTGTATGGTTTATGCGATAAGTCAGTGGATGAAAACATGATCGCCAATCATTGCAATAGCAGTAAATTTAACTGCAGAATTTCATTTCTATTTAGTTAATTGAGTGGTGAAATAAGGTAATAAATTGTAGAGTGTAAATGATAACTCGTAATTAGATACGTTTATTACTATATTATATAGGCGTAATTACAAAGCGATTTTCTCAAATATCTTGCTACGCTGCGTTTCGATTTGTTATATTCATTTACATATAGCGCAGTGAATTTTTGTTTCCAATTGGAGCATTATCAATGAAGGTATAGGCAAAACATGTGTTTGGGCTGACTTTTGTGGTGCTTGACTATGTTTGAAATTGAAATTTACATTATTAACTGCTCTATTAAACCCAACATCAAGTTAAGTGAATTAGCAAGTGTAGACGAGAGCGTGCGAATATGGCTGTTGGAAGTTATAAATACCATCAGTATCTCCGATTACCTCATAAATAGCAAATTCGAACTCAGCGTCATTGATATATTCGGAAACGACATTGACCTCGTTGAAATCGGCACAATAATCAATAGAAACAAATATCTTGTGGGGGGAGGTTAATGAGTCACGGTCCAGATGTAATCATTTCCATACTACTTCTATTTATGTTACATATTTCATTGCTATATTATTTATAACTTTCTAGAAGTAGTCATTGTATCCACAAGTAGCCAAATTGCTTAATTTTTAATTACATTACTAACGATATCATTAAAGAACATAATTTTTAAATTTATCTAACAATCTATTTATAATATATGAAAAATATATTATTCATTATGAATCCTCTTTATAAATCTACAACATTTTATCAGCCATACAACTGAAAGGAACATCAACTTTATAGGTAAAGATTTCTATATTAATAAAACAAATGGTCATACATATTATATTTAAGGAGTTATTTTTAATATAATATGATAAATATTGACACAAAAATATATATTTACTTTAAAATAATTTGAAAATTATAAGTAATTTTCAACAATTATTTATAAAGGAAGTCTAATTTTTTACTGTAAACAAATACTGTATTTTAAATCGTGATGATAAGTTACCTTTCTAATTGATAAGTTACATCGTTTTTTTTACCTTGTCATTATCGGAAACTGTTGCAGATTCTGAGCATACAGAATATTATAGATTAAAATAAAATATTACTTGGATAAATAACGGCGAAAAACCACTTTAAGATTTTTGTAATTTTTTATCACTGGAATGTGACTATTGGGTATCTTTGCGGATAACAAAAAGAGACTATTGAAATAATTATTAAATATGAACATTTCTTCTAATTATAATTTAGATTTAATTAATTAATGTAATTTAATTATAGTTTTCAAATTATTCAACATTACATTCATGCTTTATTTTTATCGAAAGTAAAATAATACGTGACCCAACCCGGTCTTCAGTCTAACGCTCTCCTAGCTGAGCTATTGAGGCTACTTGTGCTTCTGCCTCGCTTGTATTCATCTCAATGCGACAATTAGCCTTAGTATGTTTGACAAGATTATTTCAAGTGATTAGAGTGTATATTATGTTAATATAACTAATTTAATATTATTTAATTTGGTGAATCGTTCAAGGTAGGTTTGGCATGGTAATTAAATAGTTATTCTTAATATATATATAATAAAATAATAAATAAGCTATTTTGCTACAAAAATATTATATATGTAGTTTATATTTATTAAATAGTAATATTAGTTAGTCATTTTCAATGTAATTATTCTGTAAACAAAAACTGTTGTAATTAATTGATTAAATAATAAAAAAAAAGTAGCGATAAATTGAGAAATGACGGATATATGAGAAGTAAATTACACTTCACATGTTTGCATTGCATCACTTGAAGAATACTTTTTAACAAAATAACAATCTCAAACCTAAAACCAACCGATTATGTGACATGAAAACATGGATAATTTTAATTATTTTTCATATTGCCGTAATAGCTTTGTTATATTAAAATATTATAAATTATAATAGATAGTTTAAGTTATGAGTGATTTTAAAAACAAATATTATTATATTATTTTAATTAATATTTAGTTATAAAAAAACTAAACATTCTAATTCTTTGTCTTATATCAAATCTATAATTTTATCATAATATAAACACTACTGAAATTATAACCTTTACTTGAATGTTGCAGTTGGATATTATCATTAGTGTTATCTGAGTAATAAAATGAATCCATTCTTATAAACGTATAACTAGTAAATTATTGTACATTTTATTTCAAAAGTTACTTGTACGTTATATGTGATATTCGTGATATGTTTTTTCAATATATATAAGTAATGTTCAATATTGTTAATTTATTTTAAATTGTTTTAGACGTTAACAGTTATAATTATTGGTATATGTCTGTTAATGCTAAAGTATTTCATTGCTATATTATTTATAACTTTGTAGAGTTAGATATTACAATCAGTACCCAGATTTTGGTTAATTTATTTATGAACATATCTTATGATATAATCAAATAATGTAATTTTTAATTTATTCGACACTTTATTTATAATGTACTAAAATATTTATATTCAATATGAATCCTTTTATGAGTCAACAACCTTTTATTAGCCATACAACTGAAAGTCAAATTTATTTTACAATAACAGTTTTCTGGATTAATAAAATAAATGTCTTCCCTTTTCACATGGATCAATAATTAGAACGTGGTTATTTTTGTGCTACATGATTTAAACAATAAATCTGTCTCAGTAGTTTGCAATGGTTTTGGGGTTTTGATATTTTCATAGATATATATTTTTATTGAACAAAGTAAATAATAATGGTATGGACTTTTACTAACTTGAGCATACAGAATATATGTAGATAACATTTGAAATAACTCCTTGGATAAATATCGGTTAATAAAACCACTGAACATTTAGTATTTTTCTAGTACTGCCATGGATGAATTAGATGTTTACGGATGATAAAGATAGACTATTAAAGTAATTATTAAATTTGATATATTATAAATAAAAGCTTTATAGTGTGTGAAATTTATTAAATGTTTATTATTGTTTAAATGTTCAAAATATTCAACATCACTCTCACAACTGAGTTATTGAGGCTATATTTGTTAGCGACTCTCAATTGTCTCAACCGCTTCCAGTTATTAGAAAACCGAATCGTAATGTAATCAATTATTATGTGAGACGTTTTCAAAAAATTTTTTTTATTGAAATTAGAGTATATAATATGTCTAACAATTTTTTTAAAATATACTGTATTTTTTATAACGTCTACGTTTATTTCATTGATTTAAAAAAAATTGTTTAATTTATCGTACACCTTTTTCGGTATGTTTTCAAAATAAAGGCTTTGCACCTTTTATGAACATAAACAAACATACCTCTTGCAGACACAAAGTCCCCCGTGGCCCAGACCAGTCCTCCTCTTCCTCCTAATTCGGCAACCATCATCACCACTATCTCAACTCCCCCGAAAGCCATGTCGCTGGAGGAACTGCTACTCACCTACTCGCGACCCGACGTGGAGACCTTCCTAGCCGGACACGAACCTTCCGCCTCCAATCATCGTGCTCCGCGTATCGAGGCTCTCCTCATCTATCCGATCAAGTCGTGTGCCGCTTATGTTCCACGCGAGACAGAGGGCTGGCCGGTAGGGGACCGGGGCCTCCTTTGGGACCGCGCCTGGCTCATCGCCCGCTGCAACTCGGCTTGTCTGTCGCAGAAGCGGGAGCAGCGAATGGTTTTCATTCGGCCTTTTATTGACCTGAGGCGGAAGCTGCTGATCGTCTACAGTGAACGGTCGTCGCGGGGCAATCTGGTCGTGAGCTTGGATGATTGCGGGGGGGAGGGGCAGGTGTCGAGAGCGGGGATTATGGGCAATAAGTGAGGCATGATATGGGGAGCAGTATGTAATCTGACGCATTCGGAATTCGTTCTAATCATAACATTCGTCTTCGTCTTCAGAATTATTGTTTATTTTTTTGTTTTAAAATTGATTTTTGAAAATGATATATAGAGAGTCTATTAAAACAAAAGCACAATGGAAACTAGAGGTAGTCCAAGTGTATTAATTTAATAAATCTTAATAATAGTAATAGTGTTGAAAGATTGTCGAACTGAGATAGATTAATTTATAAATATGTCCTTTTATCTCGTACGCTCTCATTCAATATTCGAGAATTCTTATTTGCTTCTAACAATTATAGCAAAAGTGTATTAAATTTGACATAAATATAATTATAATAATAGGGTTTATATTAACATTGACAAACAACATTTTATAAAAACATCAAGTATAAATATAATGATGAATTAAGGATACAACATGTTATAAAATGATAGGTTGAAGAATGATTATATGATAAATGACAAAACTCTTACAGTCTTTACAGATCAATATGTATGTAGCCTTCTTACCATGAAATCACGATTCTTGTTCTCCAATTGAACTTGCCTGCTGTAATTGTGGTTTCTTTTCCTTAGGTTGTGCTCTTTGTTTACAGTTGTTGGTAGAAGACGGTGTAGTGTGTGCTTCTTATTAGAGATAATATTTTAGAACATTTTCGCTCTGCCTTTTCCACAAGTGTTTCAAAGTCCAGACTTTCGTTATAGTAGCCGAATTATATAATTCTTCTTGCGAATTAAATCAGCCCCTTTTTTGTTATCTCTGGAGGCAAAGCCCCTCTAGCTTTGGCTTGCATATAAGAGTTTATATATCGTGTGAATACAGTTGTTTGATTTTACGTCTCTAGTTTTAATTGTTTTTATTGCATAAATACAACTTATCCTTTTTCATATTTGTGAGGTAATATCATTTGCTCGCACTCCCAGGCGGTCGGAGAATGTAACGCCGAGTATATTTAACTCCCGAACCCTGGGCTCTTCTTTGACCCTGGGTCTTTTTAAAAACGATCTCGTTTGATTTGCTTTCGTTGAGCTTCAGATTGTTTTCAAGTGCCAACTTTTGGCTATTTTTAAGTTCTTCTTCTGTCGTGTGTATGTTGTTTGGTGGAATAGTCAGATAGGTGTCATCTGCATATTTTAAGAAATTATTTCCCGTATATAATGGCTTTGAATCAGAGGCTACCACTGAGAATGCAAATGTACCAAGTGCTGATCCCTGAATTACACCTGCATTTATAGTAGTTTCTTTAGAGATTTGTCCATTGAAACGAGTTTTCTGTCGGTGTTCTGTGAAGAAACTTGCCAGTTATACAGATTCATCGAAATGTTACAATTATACTCAATTTTTGGAATAGTACCTGGTTACTTATGGTGTCGAAAGCTTTCAAGAAATCTAAAGTGATCATTTGAACATAATTTTCCTTTTCCAGAGTGTCAGTTACAGATTTGGTTATTGCTGTAATGGTTGCTGTCATGCTACCTCTTGGGCGGAATGTGAATTTCCGAATAATATTCAGAACATTCGAACATTCGCGGCAATACGGATGTGATAGAGATTAGTCTGACTATTGGTTTCTTGATCTTGGGGTTGGCGTTATAGTCGCACTCTTCCGTTATTCTGGAACTGTTCCTCTTTAAATTGAAAGGTTTATTAGACTCATGAGGGGGTTACATAACTTTGCACATTTTAATTTAGTATTTATATGTATAAAGACTTGTCGTTAAAACTAATTGATTAAATATAATATAGTATATAATATGTTTATAAGTCTATCATTTATAATATTTTATTTACTCTATTTTTTATAGTCAGGCACCCTATTTGACGCCATGTGTAAATAACTCTAGGAAAATTGTATTTGATATCATTTAATATTTCATAATATTAGTATTTATATGTTGGCCCTAAACATTTTATCAATTTGTACTGTTTACTCAACTACTAAAACTAATTCTTATTTTATCGGAAATCAATCAAACGTGTAGCATGTAGCAGTAATAAAAATTGTATAATTTTGGAATTTGTCGGAAGATGGAATCTATTTTAAGAATATTCTAATGTATTATAATTTAAAAAATCCTACACATATTTTTGGATATTGTCAGTCAATTTTGCATTCATAGTGCTAACCATAGAAATTTAAACATTTTTAAAATGAATATAGAACATCTATCGGAGAGAGTATGTATTCGAACATTCGGGTTAATCATGGAAATATGCGTAGAAGAACATTATTATGATGCTTGTTGAAAACATTTAGCTTTATTTTTTAAATACCGATAAATAAAAATTTTGAAACAGCATTTTACAACATTTGAAAGCGAAGAACATGAACTTTTTAAATAAGAAAATACCGACTGTGCATCATTCGACAAATTTAGATGGACCAAATTTTCAAAGGGTGCTGTCTATTGTGTTTACAATGTCTTGTGAAATTGTCATTTTCTACTCCCTGAATATCACAAAAGTTGTCAGCGATTTTATAGAATATATTATATAGTTTTTTATATTTTAAAATTTATTTTTAATTATTCTCTATGGCTGGTCATACCCATCGATAGTATTGCTAAAACAGTGTATTATGTATCGAAATAATTAATCTGTTGTCTGATTGGTCAGGACTGGGGTGACGGACAGTGGTGACGACGCTGCTGATTGGTTGTCTGAGGTGCTCGATCAAGACGATTATCGACTTTTCAGACAGCGTGATGCCAGAGAGAGTCCTATTGCAGGGAGTGAAGGTCAGTTTGGCTTATTAAAATATATTATGTTATGTATTTTTAATTTATATTAATCTAGTATAATGTCAACATTTCTGTTGACCTGCAGCTCATTGTGTATTTTGAACCATTGAAAGATCCAACATTATTCGAATTCTTTTATTTTTTATTAAAAAATTGTTTGGTACATTTAGCAAAAAACAATAAATTAATAACATGTTTAAACAAAACAAAACAGTGATAATGAAAATGTTTGTTTATATATATATAAGGATATATTTTTATTATATTTAAATATTATCTATAGCAATATAGGATTATCATGAATATCAGATCTGTTAAAAATATTAATAATATTATAGAGAATATTTGTAATGAAAATTTTTATTAAATATTTTTAATGTTTTATTTAATTTCGTATATTTAATTTAAATAGTATTCGAATTATTTAGATCATGATTAAACCTGCTTTCAGCCATAACAATTTATTATTAAAAATTTTTATACATAGAGATTTATTTTGCATCAAAATTCACATATATTTTTATTTTCTAAATGATAAAGTTTAAAGAGTTGATAGTTATATTGATCAACGTTTTTTATCAACATAAATGTCTATTCTAGGCAAGCTAACGTTTGCAAGTGAGTCTCAATTTCTTCTCATAAACACGATGACTATCAAATGGTTGGCTGAATGCCTCGAAGAGGAAACTGGATTCTGTGATTTTGGTGAGGAAAACTTTTTGTTTTAAAGAATTATTTTCATCAATGTAATAATACCCTCCATGATTTTTTAATAAAATATGTATTAAAAATTAAATTTAAATGGTGTTACATATTCTTTGTTTTAAATAATGTTTAATGAATTTGACTGCTTCCTGAGGTAAGATTTCATAATATAAAATAGAGTCAGACAGATAAACTGTCCTTCATTTCGAGGCTGTCCTGGATGTCCCGGTAAAAGTAACCTTATAATGTCCCGGATATCACTTTCAATAGTGTCAAATGTGGTTATTTGTTTGTTTGTTAAATTTATGAAAGATTTTTTTGACTGTCAAAATTTCAGTTTTGGTTTGTTTCCAATCATCAAAGATTGGTTCGAATTTTAAAAAAAATTGAAGATCAAGCATGCGGCCGTTTAGTATGAACTTCTGTTTTGGTTTCTTCCAACTATGGATAATCTCTGGATACGTTGCAAAACATTGAACCAATAATACACGTCGTAAATAGTATTTTTCTTAACTTTCTTCGAAATGTTTTATCTCGTTTTATTATGACATTTGCTTTGGTGAACGTCCGTGATCAGCGAACTGTTAACTACACAAATCCAATAACCGAGCAGCCTTGTACTATACTTTATGTAGGATAAATACAAAACTGAGGATGGTAAAATCTATCAAAAGTGGTAATATCAAATATCAGAAGCTGCATCATCAAAGCTTTCTACAAAATGGTAGTCATATCTAAAACAAATTCCAAATCAACACTATTGTAATAAACATTTTTTTCTTACTATTTTTTGTCCCGGATTGCAATATTGGAAGATTGACAAATATGTAAAAGTATTCTTTTTTTTCAGTAAAATAATTTAAAATAAAGGAAATAAAATGATTAAAATTGTGTATTTATGTATAACTGTATTAACATCTTTCGTCACTTATGCCTTCCTCGGAGATATTATTTTCTTATATCACCTAGGAGATCTCATATTGCCAAGAGTTTGAATAATGCATTATGTAATTAACATAATTTTGCTTATTATATTATGTTGTTTCTTTTTTGTCTGTTTGGTTAGATTTGAGTGATCTCTGCGCACGCTTTCGTCCGAATATAATCATCTCTGGGGTTCCCGCTTTGAAAGAGGAAGAATGGAAATTTTTCCAGATTAATGGAATCACTCTTAAGGTAGGGCAAATGAGATGCTGGTTAATCTAGCGCAGATGTTTTTTATTCATGTCATCGAAGTCCATTTGTACCCGGAGACATTATAATTTGAATAAACAAAAGGTCTTGTTATTAAATAAATATTATTATGTTCTTAACAAAATAAAATGGAGAAGATTTAATTATTTTATATTTATTTTCAAAAAAATTTAACAGATAATTATTTTGATGGTCTCATTACTAATTATTAAAGAATGTTTTCTTACGCAGTTTTCGATATTATCGAAACAGTTGACTATCATTTATAATGGTAAAAAGTCTGTATTGGGCTGAATTGGTAAACTTTGTGTATGTTTATAAATGTACATTTTAGGATAGTTCAAAAGTATTTATTTCATTATTTTACATAATATTAATATTAACAATTATAAATTATCATATACAAACGGGGTATATATTATTAAATTAATAAATTACGTGTGTTAATGTGAATGTTGGTATCGGTTATATAAACTGTATACGGAAATTGAATCTGCACTTTTAAGAAATATGCATTATAAAAAAAAACACACTGACGGGATCAAATTGAAATCAATTAAATCGTTAATTTGAAGAAATACGACAATTGCAGATCGATTTCCACGCAAAGCTTTTACACTGACTGAATCTTTGAAAACATTTTGAACACATTTGAATGATTAAATCTATTTATAATGAAACTAATTTACAAAACTAAATAAAAATAATAATCTGAAATACTATGAAATAAAATGAAGCAAAATCTGTAAAACAATCAACGTGAGCAAGATCAAAAAGAGTTGATAGTGTCTCATAATAATCAATTAGTTGTGTTTAGAAATTAGAAGACTTTTTTTAAATATCGGTTTCCTTAATAGCTTTATATAATATGTTTCAGGCGTTCGCAAAGTGTGTCCGATGTCAAATCATCTGTCGTGACCAGTACACGGGGGAGATAGGACGGGAACCACTCAAGACACTCAACAAACTTCGACCGGGAATGGTGGGTGACTTCGTCCATCCCACTTTAAGGTGGTTTAATGAAGTTTAGAGTTTTCAAATTATCTGCGGAAGCGTCGGGTGGTTAACAGAAAATCTGTCAAGTGAGGTGTAAATAATTCAGTCACACACTTTCATTAGTAAGCGTCAATTGAGCTGTGGTTTTCGAACACAGACTATATATCCAATCGTTTATTAAAAAAATGTCTACAGTTTAATTATATGTGACGTCATCAATGGACTAAAACATATATATTTTTAATGTTGTCCGATATGTTCGGGAATATATCAAAATTGTCTTGAGGTACTATAATCAAATTATCCTTATTAATTATTTAGAAACAATTTCGTGTAATTTAATTGACTATAATGTATGAAAGTATGAAAAATACATTGTAAATTTTTACCGGCATGATGTATTTAATTTATATAAGGCAATACTTATTTAAAAAATATAAATTGTAATAAATTATTCAATGTTAAACCTTATATGGTATGGATTAGATGTCGCAAACAAATTATTTTAATATTAAAAGTGTGTGTTATCGACAACATCTTTATTATATGCTATTAAAATATTATATGTATAATAAAAAATGGTTATTTTAGACTAATAATGGCGTTATAGACACTATAATACCACAAAAAGGATTGTTTGAAATGTTCAATTAAAAATGAAGGTTCACATTAATCAAGTCACATGCGTGAAACTTTAAGCTCAATTGATTATGTATATCTGAAATGACAATCTCTCAAAATTAGTGTTCCTAGAAAAATGTTTTACCTTATACAGTTTTACTGTTCATCGTCAATGAGGACGTTTGTACCCGTCACAGATATAATATGTTGGATAAAAAGTAGAGGTTAAAGTAATATAACAAGGTTAACTGATTTGGACATTACTTCTGTTATTTATGAGACAATTATCAGATTTTATCAAATAATTATAGTAGTATAGGAAGAGTCGATTCGACCACAATTATAAATAGATTTATGCGTCATGGCTAAAAATAGATCATGACCCCCCGAACCCCTCCCCCCCCACCTGAGTAAAATGGTTTTAAATTTTAGCGCCTT
>JAUZND010004817.1:0-11504 GCA_034780555.1 Coelogynopora nodosa
TCTCTTTTTATATATTTTTATATCTCTTTGTCAATGGATTTTTTAACTGAATAATAATATGGATTTTTTAACTGAATCATGATATGGATTTTTTAACTGCCGGGGAATTATGAATCACACTGTAGTATCTACATGAACATAACGTATGATCATATGGTTTTACTGATATTGGTAGAGTAATACATATGAAATTAAATAATTAATAAACATTATAAACAATTGTTGGTAAATGTAATCGCTAATACAATAATACATTTAATTTTATGTTTATCATTAAATTAACCAGAGGGTTCAAGTTTATACAATTGACAGTATATTTGAAAATATATCCGTAACTGTTTTTGTGTTTATCATTAGCTTAAATCAATTTAATATTCACCAGATACTTCATACCTCAGATGTGATACCGTTATAGGCAATAGATTGCTATTGTAACGCAAATAGCTGCAGATATTACTATATTATCAGCAAACGCCAGTTAATTACAAAGTGTAATGACTCCAAAATTGAGAAAGAATGTCTTTCTCTAAAGTTAATTGAGGACCACTGAGTCCTTAAAATCATATCGCATTCTCTTATAAATGATAAATCGTTGTTCAGAATGGTTTGCACCTCCTCTAAAATTCTATGAAACAATAACTCTAATTGTCATAACCCGGTAACCTGCCTTATAGTTTACAAGTTAATGGGGGAGAGGGGGTTTCTGTTTTTCATCTTTGTAAGGAGACACACAGAAGAAAGCGTTACGTGTTTCAGTATTTGTCAAAAGAAACAATTGTGTGTCCACTGATCAATTAGTATTGTATAAGTATTTCACAGCAGCAGTGAGATTGTCGTCATCTTGAGTCAACGTTGTCTTTATAAACTATTATGTGGATCCATTCAACTATTCATTTAAGTGTTTAAATATTTTTATAGTCTTTTTGTAATAGACTGAAAACGGAAATGGTCTCTATTGATAAATGATGTAAAAATTCTCAATATTAGTTATTCTTAAGCCTAAATATTGAAATGTGATATTCGAAATCATTTAATATAACATGAAGAGAAATATTTAAAACGGAAATTAAAAATAAAAAAAATTATTTACCGTAAGCGAGATTTTAAAAGATTACTTCATTCTTTTTTAACACCACATATAAAAAAATCGTTTATATATAACACATAAATTAATTTCGATTATAAACACTGCTTTAGTAATGAATTTTTCTTTTTGTCGCCTTTTTCAATATATATATATATATCTACTATATTTTATTGTGTTATTATGTCATTAACCCTATATATAAATATGTATACATAATATTTTTAATGGTTAACTCTAGTACTGTTATTCATTTTAAAACTGTAAAATAAAATATTGCGTACTTTCTTTTGTCTCAATGATACATAATTTAATGAGCCATTGGACAATTATGCGATAGAAACACAATGTAAAATATTAAAATTTCCTCACACTCTATATTGTACCACTAGCTACACTTATATAGCTTCGCATTAGATTATCCAGGACTACCTAACTAAACTTTACCTAACATATACATCTTAAGTAACATATTTAATGTATCTGCAGAAAAAATATTTATATGTTAAAAAGAGCCATAAAAATTTAGGCAAACAGGTATTCAGTAAGTTTCCTGTTGAAACTTTTTTGGAAATTCACTACGTTTCTTGTTGAATATTTTAAAATATATAAATAGCAAATATATCTAACCTATAATCGCTGGTCTTTTAATTAGATGCCATGTTCAGGTCTGCACGTCTAAAACTGCATATAAACGGTGTAAATTTTAACACACATAAATTGGGTAACACGAAAAAGTAACTATTACGTAATCCGTGGATACTTATATTTTAAGATAGCTTTATTATTTAGTAATGTATCTATTCAATATTTAATTTTGATCAATTTTAACTATTATTTTTCTATTAGTAATCTAAATTATAATAATATAATAATAATCTATATTGTGTATGTATTTATAAAATTAATTAAATTTTTAATTAAATGTAATCAGAATTTCAATAGTATAATACTTTATTAGTCTACGATATAATTGTACAACTGTATACATATTTAGCCTTACTATATTTTTGAAGAAGAGAACGTTATTTTAAAAATATATTTTAATTTTTAATAATTTTGATTAATTTTATATAATTTTTATGTTTTGAATTATCTTTATAGATGATATATTTTGCAGCATCATTCTGCTTATCATTACACATACAATTATCAATATATATGGTGGCCCAGAGAGGTCAACATTTAATATTCTGTGTTTCTTGTTGTAAAACACTTAGCTTTATATAAATACAGACGGTTTTATCTAAATACTGTACACATGTGTTTGTCGAAAGACTCTGTGTTTTATCTTTATCTAAATACGCATGTGTTTGTCGAAAGACTCTTTGTTTTATCTAAATACGCATGTGTTTGTCGAAAGACTTAGTGTTTTATCTAAATACGCATGTGTTTCTCAATTTTTTGTTTGTTTTATCTAAATACGCATGTGTTTCTCGAAAGACTTAATGTTTATCTAAATACGTTTGTTCTACAATAAATTTATTGACTAGTTTTGACAATATTTACAGTTTCTCGGTTATGCGTAACTTTGAACAAATTTGAAACATATTTCATTTTATCGTTCATAATGGTAAGTGAAAATTGATTGTTAATTAAACTTATAAATAAAATAAACATTGTACTACTATTTTTACTAATGTTTTACTAAAGAAGAATGTTTACTCTACTGCATTTTGTGCACTATCTGAAAAATTGAGAATATATTTTTTTGAGTATAATTGAGTACAATTTTGTACAATACAAACTTGAGTACAATTTTTTGAATATAACATTTTTAGAATATAATTAGAACAATATTAATATGACCTTCATCGGTTATAATTAAACATCGGTCCCGATTCCACAAAAAATGATACCTATGCTTATTACCTGAGAAAAACAGATTCCAATGCCTATTCGAAGTACCTATGAAAAACCCGATGCCGATTCTACAAAAAGCGACGCTGATGCCAATTATAAGTACCTGATTAAAACCCGATGCCGATCCCGAATAATCCGATACCGATAAATATATGTTTTAAAATAATGTTACGTAGTTGTTATCGGCAGCCGTCAAAATAAATACAATATTATAATTCCGGCAAATGGAATTACTTACCAAAAATACTTATAGTATACTTTGATTATTATACATATAGTGCACATTATAATACTCAATGAAAGTTTAATACAAATATTATATTATAAAAATTATACGTTTCTGAGTAAATTGTATTATAAAAGTTGCAAGAATTATAAAATTGTGGTTATTTTGACGATTAACAGAAGTATAACAACTACTTAAAAATATATTAAAAATATATATTTATTGGCATCGGCATCGGGTTTTATATCAAGTACAATTAGCTTCGGGTTTTTCTCAGGCACTTCGCCTAGGCATCATTTTTTGTGGAATCGGGATCGGTTTTTAACTATAACCGACGAGGGTCATATGAATATTGTGATAAATTTATTCTCAAAATGGTAATGGATATTTTTCAGGTAAGGCACAAAATGCAGTAGAATAAACATTCTTCTTTAGTAAAAAAATTGTAAAAAGTGTAGTACAATGTTTATTTTATTTATAAGTTTAAATTAACAACAAATTTCTACTTACTTGAACGATTAAATTATATATATTTCAAATTTGTTGAAAGTTACGCATAACCGAGAAACAGTAAATATGAAATTATTAAAATAATACTAATCAACAAATTTATTGCAGAACATGTGTATTTAAATAAAACACTGTGTCTTTCGACAAACACATGCGTATTTAGATAAAAGACTGAGTCTTTTAATAAAACTCTGTGTATTTAGATAAAACAAAAAGTCTTTCAAGAAACACATGCGTATTTAGATAAAACACAGAGTTTTTCGACAAACACATGTGTAATTAGATAAAACCGTGTAATTAGAAAAAACTATGTGTTTTAAGTTTATGAGTAATATTTACTGTTTCTCGGTTATGCGTAACTTTCAACAAATTTTAAATATATATCATTTAATCGTTCATAATGGTAAGTGAAAATTGATTGTTAATTAAACTTATAAATAAAATAGACTGAAAGGGAATAAAAGTAAAAATTTGTATTATCAATACGTCTATTTCAATTTATGTTTTCTATCTTACACATATATATATATATATAGATAGATATATGAAATTTCATAAAGGTATCCGAACCCAACGTTTACATATTATTCAATTGAATAAATGTAAATAAATAAATAAAGTAATAAATGTTAAATAATACAAAAAACTTTGATTACAACCATATTTTCTATATTAGCATTGAAAAACATACTGTTCGTGTATGTGAATCATAAATTTATTTAGAAATAGGATTTCAAAAAAGTTTGTTAAAGAGCAGCTAAGACGGATATGGATCAATTTCAATTGTATTCTTTACTTGTGGAATATTTGAGAAATACCCTATATCTTTTGGAATTTACCTGTTATATATCATAACACGGGAAGGAACTTCATAACAATGTCTTTAAAGTATATATTACAATTTACAGGTATCACTTGTAATAACTTGTTAACGAGCATAATAAAAGAATTATTACTCAAAAGGCGCTATCCCCACTGCCCTGCTCCTCAGGTGAACTTACTCTACGGGGTGAACCCGCTGCGGCGTGGTTCAGTGACCGACCGGCTGCCCCCGCTGGACGACAACTATGGCGACCTCAAGCTCATCTTCCCCTTCAACAAGGTCACCAGGCGGGCCTGCACCATCCTCGACGAGAAGACCATCATTCGGGAGACCCTGCGACTCTTGCGATATCGATCCAAAAAGCCGCCACCGCCACAGCCACCGTCCTCTGCCCAGACCGCAAGCAGCACCGGCAATGACCTTTCCACCATCTGTGACATCCCCGAAGTGTGGACGCCCATGTGATTGCTTTACCTCTTCATGAACTTCACAAAGCATTGTATGATATTGTGCTCGGTGCATACTATTATGTTTTGTTATGTATTTAATGGATATAAATATGCGTATATCTTTTCTTGCTAAATGTACAGTTTGTATCAATATATTTTATTCAGCTGTATATATGTGCAGCATAATAATATGACTTGAATATTCGAAGTTACTGTGATATTCTGTTTGAGCTATCTGGTGAGTAAAATGATATTATGTTTGTATCCGTTATACATGTAAGTGTAGAAGTAGTGCTTGGTATTGATCAAAGTGGTTTATTTGTGAAATATTTCAAATTTATGAGAGAACATTTTCAGATGCAGTATGAGATTATGGATAACCTAATAACATCGTAATATGCATATTTGTATATGCTAAATTAATAAATGGTTAAAATATGTTGAAAAAAACTTAGAAAATGTTGTTTCCAATAATTATAATTTTTGGAATGTGTTTTAATTAATTGATTTTCGATTGTGTTACTATGCTATTAATAACCGAGACACTTTGAAAATTGATTTATTATTGTATCAGGTTAATAAAAAAAATCAGTTTTTAATTAAAAAATAAAATGTGATACCATTTCCATTCATCAGGCGTAGTAAGTGTACGTCATCACTGCACGTGATTAGTGTTATATGCATACTTAATTATTTCAAATTTTGAGGTCGCCTTGGCAACACTGGGCTTATATAGTTTTAAGTGAAAATTATCCTAGTATACTGTTAACTTTTATGTTAACCTTATAGTGAAAATAACATAATTTATTAATCGTTCAAATGTAAATTAGTCTCCAAGGAGTTTAGGTTTAATCATACTGTCAGCGTGTACAGAAAATCCTCCTATTTTAAATCGGTACAGAGACGGGATTTAGAGGCAATTTCATTGTGACAGTATAATGAGATGCTCAACAATTAACACGTTGTCTAATGCATTCCAAACCGGAAAAATACAATTAGCAATACCTGTATTGTTTCTTTTTACGAAGCTGAGAAAACAGCGTATTGGTAAAGTAATGGTAACACAGTTGTACCCAGAAACCTATTGCTTGTTGATTGGTAGTATAATCTTTAGTTCTTCTTTGGGCTCTCTTGCTTTTTTGAAAATGTGTTACTATTTTATAATTGAATATATTATTTGTTCAAAGTGATCGTTTCAATGCCTATACTAGTACAGATCAATTCAAATATAGTTTGCAATACAATATTAGTTCTTATAGTTACATAAACTATGTATTATCAATAATACCAAACATAATTTATTGATAATGAGGTAGGCAGTAAGTTGGTTTTATGTGATATTATCGAAATATTAACCGTTTATAACAATTTATAATGTCGTAACTATTCCATATCATTATAGATAAAACGATAATATTTTTCATATATTTAGTTGAACGAAGTATCCAAATTTCAATATATTCATAAAGAGTGATAATATTTTTTTTTTAATTACTCGAAATTAGTATATCAAAATATACAAATATTTATAATATTTGGAGCTCAATGTTTAACATTAAAATATATCATTTTATAAAGAAATGCATAATGACTTTCTTTAACCCTTCGTACGTGGACATACTTTGTAGGGTTTGCTACGTGCCCCCCCTGGAAAACCATACTTCCTATCATCCGATTATGCTTAAATTTGGTATACAGATACCTCCTAAAGACTTGTCGAGCCATTTTAATTTTCAAATTTTTTTTTGATTGGTATCATTTTTATGACCTGATTACGTCATAAACTCCAGTTAGGAAAACCATAGGAAAATAACCATATATGCTACATATTCACAAATAAATGCTATAACTTTTGTTCAATGCAACCATTTGACTTGATTCTTTTTGCATCTGATTCCAGATCACAAGATCTATATTTGTTGATATATTTTTATAATTATATTACTAAGCTATAAATGCTATTATAAATGTTGGCTATAGTAAAATGTTTTGTAATGTATTATAAATTATAGTATAAATGCTATTTGAGTAAGATTTTAAATTGCAGGTTTTTTTAATAAATAATTTAATTATTCAAGTAAAATGGATATAATTTACGCTAAACTTATGTTTTCTATTAATGTTGCAAGTTTCAGCCCCTAAAATCATCGGCAAGTATGAAAACCCGGGGGAGGGGTATACAATGGATCAATAATAACACCATTTTTTCTGGTATGTAAAAATATTCCAAATTATATATTTTTAGTTAGATAAAAGTATTTTAGCCAATTAGTAAAATAATCAGGGTCATACGTTTTATAGTTAAATCGATCAAATTGGCATACCCCCCTCCACGTACGAAGGGTTAAGTAACACACAATTACATTAAACAACAATTTAGAAAAAACGACCCCAGTCGCGTAACCATAATTTTATAACGTATGGGGTCAAACAATTATTTTCCGACAGATTAATAATTGTTGTGCACTAATAATACTTCAAATTTCCGAAATTTAATGTTAAATTTCCGATAGGGCCGGTGACTCCCCGTTATGCAGAAGCAAAGACCCCCACCCCCTCCTTCGTGTAACGTTATATTTATGAATGCGGCCCCTAATCTAAAACAATATGTTAAAAATGATTGCTATCAACTGCAATATATGCTTATACCTTCAACTAGCATCATCCATAATGTTCTCCACTGAATAAAAGGAGAAAAAAGGTTCTGGCAACTCTGTCAAATGAGGTTGCAATGGAGCACCTGCGAAACAGACTCACAGATGCAGCTGGTTTTTTCGACAGGTACATGACATTCTCATTTGTAAGGTTTCTTTGTGAAAAAATGAGCAAACTAACTGGCGTATGTGACACCAAATACCACCATAAAAAAACAATTTTATAAATGACGATCAAAATTAGTCTATTATAAAAGAAAGTATAATGTATGTTTATATTATAATAATGAAGTGCCGGAATATTTCTGACAGACTACGGTTGGTTAGTTAGGACTTTACTGCCCATTCGTAAATAGAAAACTGCACAAACGGAACTTATAACATTTGTATACATAGTAGTTATATTTTACCTTTTATGGCTAAGAGTAATATCCTCATTACAACTATATTGTATAATATGTATAACCAGACCGCTAATGTAAAATTTACTGACCCTTTTTAGATAATTGAATTAGATAGAATCATAGATATCTTTTCTGTGCGTTTTAAAGCAAAATATTGATCAAATTTATTTTGTCCTTCATTGTCAACAATAATCTCTAAATACACTTAAAGAACAAAGAAGTTTAGTTTAAATTATTCAAGGTATAGGCACGAAGGCTTTGGATAAGCACAAGTTACCTTCAAAAAATATTTCTAGTTATAATTTGGCGATTTATAAGTGTTATTTTCACATAATAATACATTTTATTGAATATTAAGTTCATTTATTTCAAAACACGCAACTCATTATAAAGTATAAAACTTAACTGTATTTCAAAACACGCAATTATTAAGATTATATATTTGAATATATGAAATATATTTGGATGCCGCCAAAATTGTCCGTGAATAGCCTAATAATATTACACAACAGACATGAACAAATAAACATTTATTCTGATAAAACATGTAGGAATCAATTGAAAGTTCAATAAAGATCTGCAAATTAATTAATTCAAAATATACGTATATATAATACGAAAATACACACTGCGCATAACGTTGTAAAATTACAAATAAATAATAAGCAAATCTTTAAAATAGTCAGTACAGTTTTTGCAAACCATTGTATCTTATATAACATATTTGAAAATATTAAATTCCAACTGCTGTGAATTTAAATACAAATTAATAGAAAATGAACATTTATCACACTGGGTAAATACAAAAATAAACAATTAGAAATTTATTAGAAAATGTAGAAAATTATTGGAGAAATAAACACATATTTCGTGTATGGAGAACAAATACACCATCTTTGCCAAATAATACAATATTAACACAATTATTGATACTATCAAATATAAAAAATGTCTATGTTATAATTTATATAAACGGGCCAATAAGCAGACAATATACACAAACGAAGATTTGCTGATTAAAAGAAATGCGCTTTCATGTTGCAAGAAGAGTGAATTTCTCGGAGTTAGTAACCACTTCAACTTGGACATTTATTGATCAATTCATCACAAATGGCCGCTAATTCAGAATTTTCCTTTGACTGAAAAAAATAAAGTATATACAGTTTAGTTTCAAATTAAAACTAGGTATTAGGGTCCTCGATTTGATCTATGTGTCATAAATCAGATATTTAAAATGTAATCACGAGGTATAAAGGGGGATAAGGGGGAAATATTTTGGGAACGTTTTTGAACTTGTAAGATGTCGAATAAATTTGGTAACAATTAATACTTCATTTTTTTAATGCATTTATATCGTATTGAAATATCGTGTATGCCAACTACGCACATTATTTGTCAAATTGTCAAGATTATTTACCCTTCATATCTTTCACTTTGTAATGTTTCTGTATTATATGTATGTTATTGTATTTAGTTTTGCTCATCCTTATGTTAGCACGAAGCTAAAGGAAATTCATTATATAATACCATTTCATAATGTGGAATTTTTTCTATATACCAGCAAAAGTTTCCACTATTGACAAGACTTTCTAACAATACTCTGTTACATTCTATAACTTTACTAAAATGTATAGCAATACTTTTTGTTATTATCCCATTTGAAAAAAGAAAATATTTCTAATTGTAAGACATATCAATAAAAGATATTAAATGAAAAACCAAAAGAATCAAATATTAATTAAAACTATATTTTATAAATAATTATATATATATTAAATATATATTGTTAAATATGTTAATATTTCCCACAAAATAATTGATAAGAAACTAAAATTATTTGGAAAAAGTTTTGTAGCATGAAGTATACAATGAAACCAATGAGCAAAAACAATACTATGTTTTTGCTTTAACACAATATTTTTTTACATTGATATAACATTGAAGTAAATATAGTGATGAAAATCAGAAGTTACCTTCTGTGCCACTTGTGACTGCAGACTTTGGACTTGAAGTTCCGACTTTTTCAGAGAGGCAGCCAATCGAGCAACCTCGCTCTCAGAGGTACGACGCACTTTCTCAATTTCCACATTGGCACTGTAGATAAATTAGCAGTTTACTTAATAAAATAGTATACAATCTCTCGAGATATTTATAATATTCTTTATACTGAAAAAATTGGGGTCATTTAACTTAAAATTGAACAGTATTTTGAATAATAAATATCAGTTAATTTGTTATATTGTGTTTTTAAATCGATACATATATATTTGTAATTATGCATATATGATATCATATAATGAATACCTTACAGTATAGGGAGCTGCAAAAATTAAAAACCACAATCAAAGTTTGATTAAAACGCAGGTGATTAATCATTCTGATGTCAACACAATTAACCTATATCGTATTTATAATTATATTTTATGATGATTTCAGATTAATGTACATCAACTTTTATTTTACAATAAAAATATGAGTTTAGGGACTAAATAGGTGTAACGTTTTAATAAGTTGCAAATAACTCTTAAAAATCTCACCCTTGCAGTTTATTGTCGGCTTGTTTTCTTAGAGTTTCAAATTTGTTCTGATATTTTGTCAGTTTTGATTGGTACTCTTCGACACACTTCTTAAGGGTTTCTTCATTCTAAAAATAAAATTGTATTATTGCTTTTACAAGGAAGTATTATTATACACTGATCTATCAAGAGTAAATAATGACATGTATGATGTCTGCGAGTCGTAAACTATTTTCAAAGCTTCTGCTTCTCAAAGAAAAAGATTTACTGTTTGTAACTAAGTCATGCAGTATGAGTCAATAATTTCAGCTATAATAAATTGTAGATATTATATACTTTTTCAGAATAGTTTTAACCAAATTCCATAATAGAATTTATATATCTAGTTCAACACAGACAAGTATTTGTGTAAGTAACTTATTTTACTGAATTAATAATAATCATGTTATACTATAACATTTTTTGTTCAATGCGGATGATTAATGTTAAATTAAAGTAAACGTATGTTTAGTGTTTTTCCCCGTTTATTTGTATTTTTAGGTGTACATTATGTCATTTCAACACTAAAAATAAAACATGGTTAACAGACCAAAATATGCCCATATACAAGTGAGCATATTATTTACTATGTTACCATGAAAGTTTTTTTTAATTTCTATGTGTTTTCTGTTTTTTTTCCTTTCTATTATCTGCGTGAAAACTGTGTGATATATAATTAGTTTTTTAATGAATATAAAAGTATATTGCAGAAATAAATTTTACTAACAATTATATACAACATTGAATATTTATTTTAAAAAATTAACATTTATACACATATTAAAACGTTATTTTCGTATATCATTCTGTCATTCTGTGGATCAATAGTTTCATTTAAATTTTCCCGTAACCTTCTTAATATTGTATTATAATCTATATAATGTGCCTGCCTACCTATTATAAATTGTTCTCCCTTTGTTTAGAGAATCAGTGAAA
>JAUZND010004818.1:0-11504 GCA_034780555.1 Coelogynopora nodosa
GTATGGTCTATTTTTAGCCATGACTCATGAATCTATTTATAAGTGTGGTCGAATCCACTCTTCCTATACTACTTAAAGCATATATTATTTCTTTCTTATTCTCTCTCTCACTGGGATAAGAGGCATATATTGTAGCATAGTGTGTAGTAACTGAACTTCTGCGTAGCAGACGAGATCTGGATAACTATATCGACAGCAATATATTCCAGCTGCTTCCATCTGTACGTCCATTCCAACTGTCTCTATCTTTACTATACAATAGGTTGGAACTTCACCCGATTTACATCGAACTTTTTAGTTTGGTCAAGGTGTCGAATAAATATAAATAAAAACGTTAAAACGAATTTTAATTAAATTTGAAGTTTATTATTTATGAAATAAATCACATTTGTTTATTGTACAGGGTACCCACAAGTTTTATTATACTGAATAGTCCTTCATTTGAGAGTTGTCCTTAAAAACGTCCTGATTAGTACTGCTTTTCAGATACTGCCCTTATTATCTTTAACACTTGTACACTCCACGCCGTTACAAATGTAATGGTTAATACACTTTTTTTTTTAATGAAAGTGTCATGAATATCACTGATAATTACTGACTTTTATTTTTCTGTATATTTTGAAAAAATCAGAGCGATCTTTATTATAGAAAGAAATACTTTGGAGTATAATTTTTTTATCTATAAATAAAATACAAATCACATTTTTATCGTTATCATGCTACATATATTTTATAGTAACAATTCTTTTCTATTATGAATAATATATTTTTTTGACTTAGTTTAATTTTGGAAAATACAAGTTTTGAAAGCTAAACATGTTTAAATACTGAAATTATCATTTTGTAATGTAATGACCAGGTATATCCGATATTTTACAAATAGAAATAAACGAATATGAAGATAGAGATGAGAAACAATATGACAACAGCGACAACAAGCCATTGACGGCTATATACACATTATGTACACATTTTCAGTCAATAAGACAGAGTAGTGAACGTGAACGTGAAGTAATGGAGATTGTCGAGTCACAAAGCGGAAAGCATCCTAGTCTCATCATCGATGGGTATAGATACAGCCATCAGTACGAATCGCAAGATGGTGAACTACATGGAGGTTCGGCAAGTACCCACGCTGCAAAGCCAAAGATATGTGTTAGTGTTGCGTGCAGATCAACACACGTGTAATGTAAACAAGCACAACAATCAACGGCACAAGTTGCGAGTGTAATGAATATTATTATGAATATTATCACATTATTGATTATATTTCATAAAAAGTCAATTAAAAAAAAGTTTTAAAAAAGTCAATAAAAAATCAATTAACAAGATATATCTATATGAAATGTGCTCTACATTAATCTGTTTTAATATTTTGCAATTTTCCTGTTCCTATATACATATAGTCATCTAATAAATAAAAAATATGCGAGTAGTATTTTCTCGATAAAATATTGATATTTGAACTTATATAGGAAAAGGCATATTACCTCAATATATTGTGCCATTATTCTACATACATATTGTGTATAGTCTAAACAATGTTTACACAGCTATCCTTACAGAAACTAAGCGTGGGGGGAACGGGCTACAGTAGAATGAAAGGACGAGAAGGTGTAATGAATTATAAAGCAATCTATATAAATTAAAACGAAATCACATTATTGATTATACTTCAATATACAAGTATAGGCATTTCAAATTATAATTTTAAAAGCAATCGAAATACAAATTAAAAAAAGTTATATAAAACTTTCTTTAAATATATCAGAAATACTAAAATCCATTGTGTACTTTGCAATATGTGGTGAGGCTTATGACATCGGCCCCCATCGGCTAAAATGTTTAAGTCAGACTCGGCTAAAATGACTCACGATTAAAATGAATTTCGACTAAAAAAGACTATCGACTAAAATGTATGTAAGGATATTATGCATCTACATGCAAAAGGAAAACCACAATTAATTTGAAGTTTATTACAATTAATATACAAAAAACATGTTTTGTATTATCATTACGTAATACCTATAACAGTATCAACAGTTCATGATCAATTTTGTAATCCAGATGTTTTAAACATTATACTGTGCGTTGTTTTTGTAAGGATAAATCCGTATTTAATTATACACTTTCATTGAAAAAAGTCCTTATTTTTTAGCTTGGGAACTTAAAGTACGTTTTGGAATAGCTGTGGTTACCCTGATTGTACAAAGTAATATTCAGTTTACAAGCACAAGTAAATTTGTTGAATTAAAATTGGTTGATGTGAATTTTAAAAGAACATATGAACGCTATATAATGTTTTAAATTTATGTTTATGTTTTATACATACGTTTAAAGATGAAACATTATTTAATTTTAGTAAAAATTGTGGTGTAATCTAAATTAAAACACTAAGATTTTCTAATGTATACACATTTTATTATTTTATATGGAATTCTGTAATCTCTTATTTTTCTTTTCTCATTTCTTTGTAATATAAATTTTGACTTTTCAGCCTAATTTTCTTCTACTATTTGCTTGTTTTTTTGTTCTATTTATGCACATTACTTATGAGATACAATGTATGTATTTTTTATTATTTCTATTGAAATCATTTATTAATTTTGCTCGCTTCATATTATATTTCAGGATTATTTTGTGTTTGATCGGCCATGGTCTGTGAAGCTCACTAACGTCTGGCAATGACAGTTTTGATCAGACTATTCACCTGTATTGTCTTGAACCGGTTTGAGTGAACGAACGACTGCTGTGTGTCTCAACTCGTCCCATTTTACCAGATCAGAGGTCCTTCAGTAACTTCCTCCTTCCAGCCAGCACTGCTTTGGCTAGCACGACTTGACTGAGAACATGTCATTTCATTGGACCAATGACTGCCTCACGTTGGAAGATTTCTCAAAATTGCAGGACTTTATCAATGGTATTTTGACAGGGGCTTTTACTTGGGGTTATTTTAATTGATAACAAATATATTATGATAAAGTTATTGATAAACACGGTTAGCAATATATAAACATATATTTCAAACCAGTTGAATTAAATTATACTCTTTCTTAACGCTGTTTACACAAATGAAGGTTGTTTATAAGAGGAATCCGTCAATAAATAATACATATATATTTATACAATGTTGACATTATGAATGAATTTACATCACGTGTAATTGAAAAGACAAACTGATATTTTAGGGATTCACTTATGACAGTGCTTGTTAAATACATTTTATTTAAAAATATAGTTTTGATGTCAATGTTAAGTACTACTATCTAAGAGCCATGAAGACTTCCATGTAAATGGGTTTGAATTATGTCTTTATTATTGTCATTTTTCAATAGAAGAAGACTTCAATACCAGCTTTTTTTCTGTGGACGATTTAATGAGCGTTATAATAAGTAGTCCGACAAGCAAGACCTTATAGGTCCTGATGAAATTCCTTAGAAATTCTCTAAATTCCTGTTGTGGCGGAAACAGTTGAGTATTAAAGTCTTAAACGAAGTGTTGCTGGATCATATTACTTCTCGGTCAGAATGGCTCAGCTCGAGTATCATAACTATACCACCAGCATTTATGAGCATCAGGGTATTTGCTTAATGTTAGTAAAATAAAAGATTTTGAACAAACTGCTCAAAAAAATTCAGTCGCCTTTGGATCGTTTCCTTAGGAACGAACAAAATGGGCCTCGTTCACTTCCCGGCACTGTCACTAACATTCTAACTCCACGACGAGTGATTGAAGAATCAATCATTCATCAAAATTACCTCTTCGTAATCTTTATTTAATTTCCAAAATACTTTTGATTTAGTAGCAACCCTTAATACAGATCAGCGCCATATATGGAACTCTACAACTGCACTACAGTCAGAGTTATCCTTCAGACGGCCCCACAAAGGCATTTAGCACAACATCATGTGTCTTGCAGGACGATACCCAAATCCCTTTCTATTTCTGATTCATAACTGGGTTATTAAAATTACAATCCCTGACGTCTCTAATGTGTACATCATTTTCAAAGCGTATAAGTAGTCGCTCCCTTGAGAAAAGATTATCTATTCTAGCATTTGCAGATGACCTTGTTTTACTGGATTCTACGCAAGAAGCAGCACAAACAATGATGACGCAACTTGTAACAGTAGCAGCCAAGGTGAGCCTGCACATTGACAGTACGAAAAGTAAAGCACTTACCATTCCCATTAGCCTTTATTCAAGCATTCACTGCACAGATGAATATGATAGAGAACATACGCTACCCACTTGCAACGCTATTCCAAATTTTCGCACAGGTTTTATCCAACGTTGTAACCTTGATTTGGCAAGCTGTTATACGACTTCGCTGAATCTCATCTTCGTTCACCTTACTAGATAAACTGTGATCCATGCTTTTCAAATCTACGATCGAGTCAGTACTCGCGGAATCATGGACAAACGTCCAACCTTGATAACCAACGTAAAACTATACAATCGAGCCAAACTGTTACCTCCAAGTATTCAATTCAGTAGGAAAAGACTTTTTCTGTCGGGAAACATAATTCTATTAAAACAGAATTGCCCTTAGCCACAGCACAATGTCCTCCTCTTGTACTAAAATGACCCCATACTATAGAGAACAAGCTAATCGCATTACCTACCTTTCCAGACAATCATTTTAGTAGAAATGAGAAAATTCTGAGAAATGTATGTTTTCAGCGACAGTGTTGACAATATTCTTTTAATTTTTTTCGATTTGATGCATATACTCTTTAATTATAATGATAAGATCGAACTATGAAGTAAAGTGAATTTTCTTTAAAACAAACCCTGTATTTTTAAAGCCGAATAAAAGTATTTGAAGACATAAACAATGTATTGAACAGCTTGGAATATTGTGTTCTCTTCCGCCAATGCATTTCTCCATATTTACAACTCCAGAAGTGTACTTCTGATTGTTGCAATATAACTGACGGGACGGGGGACAATAAACGTGAGGCGCAATAAACTCCGTTAGCTATCGTTCGCATTCACGACTCAACTAGATGGTAAAGCGTTTTTTTCCTAATTGACATTTTTTCCCTTGACGCTGGATATTACATATATTACCTACAATTGTTGGGAAATGAATTTATAGACTCGTAGGCTGCCAGGAAATAAGTCGAACTCGCTTCGAACAGTAAACAGAGGCAAGGGTCCTCTTTTTCCGTCTGGTAATTCAATTTATTCAGTAATCGAATACGAGCTGTTGAGCTTAGCAAATTGAAGCAGTTCTGAGGGGTTGACTTTTATTAATTTATTTGAGCTATCAGCAACCTGCTTCTGCATATAATATATGACTTCGTTGTTGAGTTTGGCAAGCTTACATTTCGTGTTCTCTTTCACAAAACTGTCCTATCACCTATCAGCATTATAAGTGTGTAAACAGAGATATATAACGTTTCTCAAGCAGTTTATGTTTTGACACTGTTCAAAGCTTAGATTTAAATATTTTCATTTAAAATTTCTAAAAATAAATATATCTAAGTAATAAACGTTATAATATAATTTAATTATGTTGTGTGCAAGTATCTTTGCTATACTTATATTATTTGTAAATGTTTTACAATGTCAATTAACTTGTCATTTAAATTAACACACTTAATATGAAATAAATGTTATAATTTGTGAATGTACATAGATTTTTAAGTTTCTATATAGTTTCTATAGTCTCTATAGTTCTATAGTTTATATATAGTCTTTACTATCAAATTCCGAAATGTACAACGTTGAAAACATAATTAAAGAACTGCATGGCACTCGGAAGATGTAGATTAAATATGAAGCCTATTTTTTAATGTATATTGATTCAACACTTTATCATTATCTAAACAAATTCATTTATACTCGAGGTGAAAAATATGTTAAAAGAATTGTAGTAACTTAATAGTGATTCTATTAATTACATATTTTTTGGTGAAAACTTTGAATATCATTATAATTTGTGTCAAGTAGTTACAAAATTATTGTTTTAGCTCTTTTATAATAATTATTTATTATGTTATTTTTCTGTTTATTCTATAAACTTGTATAATGTATAAAAAAAACGATGTTTAGTAGATTAAGAAATAGAGATTTAATTATTTTTTTAAATAAAACAAATAATCTTGCAAGTCAAAGTTTGCGCACATTAGTTGTAAAATTAGGTCTGTCAGAAATAACCGGCTTTATTTTCTTTCAAGTAAGATAGAGATAGATTGGTTAAAGTGATTTTATGTTCTCCAAATGAGGCGAACAGTTTTTTCACCCATTATGTATTTTATTTTATATTGAAGCGCATTAGTGTGTATAGCATTTTCTGATCACAGTTTGATAGAATAGCTCAATTTCGCAATTATTTCATCATTTTGTTCTGATTATGTGAAAATATGTAATAATGTAAAATGTATTGGACAAATTGTAACGCATTTAAAAATTTTTTTAATTTTAATTTTAATTTAATTTATATATTATATTATATAATATAATATAATATTTATATATAAATATATATGTATATAATATATAATATATATATTTATTATAATTTAATTTAATAATTTAACAATTATTATTTTTTAATTGTATGTCTATTGGAATAATTTTAGTCGAAATATTTGTTGCTTTTATCATTTCATCAAGTAGAAAATTGTGACTGTGATAGCCTGTGTTAACCTTGTTTGTGAAGAGTAGATGCTTGGCAGAAATTCTAGATGAAGTTATTAATACATTTTAGTTTTGAACAACGTATTAGTAAATGTACTAATTAGTTCTGTACATATATCAATATCAAGCTAGGTACCCCTTTAATGTGGTGGGTATAATCAATTTTAATTACATTTTTCTAGATGACCTACTGATCAACGCACAACCGCTAAGGATATTTTAACGCCACATTATTAATGCTACATTAACGCCACGATATTATATAGAATTAAAAATTATTACTCAATTAGCACAACCATATCAACATATTTATTCACTGAATAATGTACAGGTTTTCATCGTTTATGGCAACTTGTTAATAATATTTAAATGAGTTATAATATGAAAAAATCATATTTAAAATACATTAAAAAAGAGTAGCATGAAATTTTACATTTGAGTAAATAGCATTCACCCGTCATTAAGTTCCCTGCTATGTGTTTAATATTACAAATACAGAACATGCGTTACATGCACAATACTTTGAAATGATAGTAGCGAGATTATAGCAATACACATTAACGGACGTTAGAATTATGTGATTATACATATCTTGATATATACATATATAATGCTGACTATACACATTCAATCTTTATTTACATAATCTAGGTATAAATAATTGATGAGTCTTTATCTTTGCATTGGCCCAACCCATAATGTGTCATTGTTAATAACATAAATAGGCAAATACAGATACACTCATCAAGTATAAACAATTCAGACAAGTATATACAAATTCAAAATTTCCAAAAATCTTGAGCCTGTGGTCCTTACAACCAACGAAATCGTTTGCTACCTGACTGAGATCAATAACATCCCAGGCTTTTTTGTAAATATTCAGAAGCATTACATGATTCAGGCGACTTTGACACATATTGTTATGCAAATAAGACTTGAGTCGACGCTTGGTTGAAAAATTTCGTTCGCTCTCGGCATTTGTTGCTGGCATTACTAAAATTAAATTTACAATTCGGCAAAGTTCACCGAACTTAGAACCTGTTTCAGTTTCCGAAGATATGATAATATGCAGTCTATTCTCCGAAATTTTATTAAAAATTCGACGCTCTTTTAAATTACTTATATATTGGATAAAACTGACATTTTGTTATCTAGTTAGACAAACTATACTTCGGATATGTGCACGCCATCCCTAACAAAAGGACGTGTACATATTCATAATATTTAAAATAATAAATTAAAAATCCCAAAATTAAATGTAATGGGGCGCCATTTAAAAAATATGGTCCGTTAAGGGCTGGGTCGGCCGGACCTGTTGCTACGGCTCTGGGAAATATGTATCTGGTCAGATTTTTGTATTTATTTTCCTAACTGTTTAATCTCTTCTTGAAGGCTACGATTATCCTACAATTATATAATTGATGTATACATGTATTTACATGAGAATCATAAGCCTATACAAGCAAGCAATATTGTTAACAAGAGGAAGACAAGAGTAACTAACATGTTTTTGTGTTATAATCTTGACAAACTGGTTTATCTGTTTGTCCGTCCAGTTGACTTCTCTCTTTCTCTTCTTGGTAGCGAGAGAGAGTTCTATGAGCCTGCGTTGAAGCTTTGGTTGTCATGGGAACATAGTCAGACTCGATTTTATATATGTGTATCAGACAGGTCTGTATCACTTTGTTCGTTATCCCAATTTAAACTTGTCTATTTGTTTTTCCTGTCGATGCGAAAATCGTTAGCTTTCCACCCTAGCTGCTAACTTAGTCTGTTTCGTAGCTGCTTTCCTTTTCTGGGTTTATCTTTGGATATAAATCTACCTGGAGGGATGACAAAAAGGCTTTTTTGTCTTATTTCATGTATATCATGTGTATATTGAGAAGCGTCTTCTTGTTTCCTTATTTTCCTTGTAACTAAGGTATAACAACTGGCAGGTAACCTGTTCTCATATAATCTAAACTGCGACAAAGTGTTGTTCATTTAGTTGTTCTTAAATACAAGATTGGAAGTCTTTCCTACTCATTTTGCTCATTCAGAGTTAATTGTTATTTTTGTATCATTTTCTACTGCTTAAGTTAACATATTGAACACACATGCC
The DNA here is from genome assembly GCA_034780555.1 of Coelogynopora nodosa. Taxonomy (NCBI): domain Eukaryota; kingdom Metazoa; phylum Platyhelminthes; order Proseriata; family Coelogynoporidae; genus Coelogynopora; species Coelogynopora nodosa. The sequence goes on from JAUZND010004818.1 coordinate 8,750, forward strand.
TTGATGATGTATTTTATTTTGATTGTATTTCATTATTAGTATGTTATAATATAAAAAGACATTTGAACATTTCTTTAAAATTGATTACGTGTATTATTAGATGAGATTTGAATGCGTGTTATTTATCTTATTGTATTAAATCTAGCAATTATCGATCCATAGTCATTGCTATAATAAACAAATTAATTTAAACTAAGAGAAACAAACAATAAAACTTTCGATTGAATATTATTAAACAATAACCAAGACCGAGATATGTATAAGAATTGAAACTGATAGGTACCAGTTAATTAACTGTTTAGAATTATGTATACGTTTATCAAAATAATGACCTATATAAAAAACATAAATTTTCTGATAAGTCTGAATTATTTATTAATAAAAAGTTACAATAAATATTATTATAAATAATAATTATCATGAAAGGGTTATTATTTTGGTTTTAAATACACTTAAAAATCAGAATGTCAATGTTTAAAACAATTGGCTGTGATGACATTAACGAGACTATCATTGTTATCTTCAATGTAATATCTAATAACTGCATTAAACAATGTTTTATAAATGTATTTATCTACATGGGTTTTGCGTAATATATGTTTAGGGTTAATTTAATATAGAAAAACACTTTTTGTTTCAATTTGTGTATCATTTCTGTTTTTTAAACTGTATTACATAGGTTTTAGTTTCTTAATAAACAATCTATGCTTAAAAGACTTTGTTACATTTTATGTAGCAGTATTTTGTGTAATCTTTATAAGATTAATTAGTTTGTGAAAAACTGATTAGAAGCTGATCTTTCTGTTTCATGTATTGTATATAACTGAATTATATTTTTTAAGAATAAATTTCAAAGTTGCAGATATTTACTATATAGAAAGTTTAATTTATATTTGGGAATTTTGAGAAGAATCAAATATGTTTTATCTACTATTGATCCCGCGTAGTATAATATTATGTTATCACAATTATAAGATCATACAAATAATACTAAATATAGAAACCACACAGTTATACCATCTTGTTTTTTCCTAACTTGTAGTTACTTCAAAGTCCCTCAAAGATGTCGTAGTGAACGAATTCAAGACGGGGGGTCTACTGGAAGCTTATGATCCTGAAAAGGTAGGCGATTTTTTAAAAAATATTTTAAATTTATTAAATATTGTAAAATAATTTCAGTAAATAATTTTATAGACTATTCGTTAAACAAATTTTCTGTCGATATAAAAGCTTAGAGTTCACGTTAATGTATATAAGCTTGAGTAATTATCTGATTGATCAAATCTTTACATTTTCAAAATTATAAATTTCACTTTTTAAAATTTCGATTGGTACACTTTATAATCTAGCGTAATATTCCATTGATTCGCTAGGTTTAACACCAATTGTTTTCATTTAAGCCTCTTTAGACTGTCTAATCGATACATAATGTCCCAAGTGACAACCGTATTAAAAATGCAAGATAAATTGTTCGCCACTGTGATTTATTCATATATCATTTTTTACCGGATAGTAGATAATATACACCTTTTTTACGCACAGTATATATATAATATTTATAAAATTTTAGCACGTAAATTGAGCATTTTTAGTATTTTTTCTTTGTTTATATTATAACCGAAGTTTTTTTAGTTTTACTCTGAATGAATCCTCTTCCGTTTAATACGTTTTGGTGACAGTGCGATTATTATCTACATGCCATACATTTAATACTAAACAGAATACTTGTTTTCAAAACTTTGAATCATTGCTTAAGTTAGAAAAGATTGCAGATATTTATATATTCCTTTAATGATATATCATCCATTTTTTAATTAATAATATTGTAATCTAAAGAAGACTACTTTATTCAACATGGTTGCAGCTATAATTTATATTTAATTAATTTAGTTTGTTAGATAAATTTGTGGAATTGATGCAAAGCAGTGGCCCATTTTTGATTAAAGTAGTACCTTTATCTAATAGTTTTTTAAACCTATTTTAACGTGCTTATCCTAATTTAATTTTTATTTTAATTATGTAAAATTCAATCGCTTGTTATATATATCACTCAATCATTTTGGTTGCATTTAATTTTTGCAAATAATTAAAACAAATCATGATTTAATTTGATACTTTGGCAGATTGTGATAGTCAAAATTATGATAAACCACATATATATATTGTTGTTTGTGTATGCATGGTCATCGCACTTCACAAAAATGTATATAGAAAATAACACATAATTACAAGTGTTCGAACGTTTGGAATTTTTAAATCAGATTGAAAATAATGAACCTTAACGCTTGATTGCAGTTTTTTTCTCTCATTTAGTACGTGGCAATTACATTATCCAAGATAAAACATAGGACAGATATAGTTCTCTATAATGATCGGAGTCGTTTCCTTTCTTATAATAGAATAAAGTATGCGGCTTTAACTGCTTCTCTGCTTACATGCAAAATTGCAGTCATTAGGATGTAAAATGAAAATATTTTCTTTAAAATGAGTATGTATAGTTATAATTAGGATGCTTCATTGGTTAATTTTGTATTGATGATTATAACACAAAAGCTGTTATTTAAAATACTTAAAAATAGAACACAAACTCTTCGATTTGTGCTCTAATGCTTAATACTTTGTCTTGTTGCTGTGTGTTTGATTGCTGCACCGTCTATTTGTGATCAATAATTGTCTCGCGTGTTTTGTAGTGGTGTGTTGTTTCTTATTGGTTCGCAGTCTGTTACGTAAGATTATTTATAGTTGCTGTATTATA